>DWMR01001173.1:0-10041 GCA_018245355.1 Dalla costala | reverse complement strand
AAAAAAGGCGCAAAAAGAGCTCTCCTTCAGGGCCGAAGACGCATTGGCGACTCCTCTGGTGTTGCTAGTGTCCATAGACGACGGTGACCACTTACCATCAGGCGCGTCTGCTTGCCGTTAGGCTTCAATAATAAAATAATAAAAAAACTATAAGCCTTTCTGTAACTGCAACTTTATGTATAAGAATTTCTACCACACCTCTCAGACCAAAACACAAACTGCTTGTTAAAACTAACTAGGAACTAACTATACAATACATACAACAAAAATGTGCGAACCAAGCCATGGACCAAGTCTTATTGATATAGACGAAGTCTGAATCTTTATTGTCAAGTATAAAAGAGCATGTCATGAAATCTAGATGGGACTAGATTATGGGCTAGTCAGGGTAGAGTTTTAGTGGTGAACTAATTAATATAATGGATGACTGTGTATTCTGTGTTGGTGAACCTCAATTAAACAAACAAATCAATTGTAAGGTGGTTTGCATAAGAACCGCCGTGCAACAACTTTGCTAGTTTTTAAACAAACAATTTTAATCATCTATACACTAACTAAACTATACATTTACTAAGATTATGTTGAAATTTTCTATTCACATGATTCCAAAAGGTTACATTTTTTATTGTTTGCTCGTAGTCTTAAAAATGCACAAGAATGAAATCTCATCGCCAACAATCAGCTGTCGCAATAACCAGCTGTTTGTCATTATCCCCAACATCAATTGTAAAATAACTCCATGTGAGATTTTACTCACATTGTCACTCTTATTCATTGTGTTTAACAATCGACAGTTTTCAACATTTCCGCTCGTTCACATATTTTGTGCAACGTCGAATATCTTTCAAAATAATTTACGAGGCAAAGCACGGTTAAGTTAAAACTATCAAGACTCGAATTCGGGTTTTCCTATGAGGCTGTGTCTGTAACTGCCGTCTCGTTTTCGCGCAGGGCTAACGCAATCTGTTGGTGTTGCGTCTCTGTCCCACTAAGGAGGCTTGCGCGGAAAGAGAATGTGGGTAACGAACGACCTTTTGGCGTTACGGCAAGCAGTGCGGCCCGTGCCTTTACCGGGAGTGGTTCATTCGGTCTCGGTCACACTACATCGTTCCGACCATCTGACAGCCTGAAAAAATTACGTAAATATTACAACATTCACGCATCGATTATGAAACGTTTGTAAACGCTATCGTATTGCGGCACTTCGACTCATTCACGAATATTTGGCAAGTGAGTGTTAGTTGGACTTTTCTTATACTCGGTGTCTAGTGCTGTCCGCGTTTTGTTTGAATTGTGCGATTCTTGTTTAGGACCTGGTGATTTCATTTATTTCAATACTATTTTTATAGCCTGTTCCGTGGTAATACCTTTGGCCGGTCGTCATTGTGTTGTATTGTGATTAATTTCTACAAGATTGGATTGTCAGTACAGCTGTCGGTGAGTACCTACGCTTTCTAATATTGTAAATACAATTAGTTTTTAAGCTGTTTCTAATACATTTTTTAATTCAATTCAATTAAGAATAATTGTTAGCTTTTGAACCAGAAAAAAAATTTACAGATGTACCTACTCGTATATTTTTGGCAGACTTGTTTATAACACGTGCTGATCTTAAGATTAATTTGTAATCATTGCTTAAAACGTTGTGCTGACTTAATGTAATTGTTGGATTTCTAAACCCCAAGGGCACAACTTGATATGTTACAGACGTTTTTAATTACTTGAATTAAGTATAAGAAAGGAAACTCCTAGTTACCACCGAATGGTTGAAACAAAAAAACGCCTGTAAATATTAATGTGATTCTGAAGATTGATGCTAATAGACAGAGCGTTTAAATCTCCCCTGCATGCTTGAATCATTAGCAATTTTCCAAATAAAACAACACAGAGTAGGTACGGTTAGTATTCGGAAGGTTAGCCGGGGTATCATAAAAAGTATGCTTCCGTACATCGAAGGACACGCTAGGCAGCGAACTTAGTTGTAAATATTACATGACATAGCAGTCGTTAAGTCTTGTCGGGCGCTTAACAGCGCTTGCCCACCAACGCCGTCACCGAAAACGAGATGACGGCGCCGAAGTTGCTATCCACCGAACGGT
Organism: Dalla costala; assembly: GCA_018245355.1. Taxonomy (NCBI): domain Eukaryota; kingdom Metazoa; phylum Arthropoda; class Insecta; order Lepidoptera; family Hesperiidae; genus Dalla; species Dalla costala. Next base: position 7,942 of record DWMR01001173.1, on the reverse strand, counting down.
CATTATCCTAGCGCAGTCATCTCGGCCGCTGAGATATAGTAGTGCGCTACCGTTAGAAATTGAGCCGAGGATTTGACGGGCCGAAGTACCAGCAATACAAAATAAGTCCGACTTTGTCCACCACGTCGAGATTGCCGGTGGCGAACTCAAGACAATGATCTATGAACCCGCGCACAAACGATCGCGTCGTCATGTACTCGTTCCGAACTCGGTCCGAAATGATCTTGTCGCTCGGTGACAAACTGTGACGGTTATGGTGGACAAGCGCTGTAAATGTGTATAAAAAAAAATCTACATTCGAGTTTGTCGCCAACCCGTCTATACGTATAACTGTTTCGCCGCACTGGAACAGCATGGTGAAATATGATCCCGGCCTTCCCAGTCTTCGGCAAACATCCCATGTTCAATGGGTTATGAAAAGGATTTCTAGTTGAACTATTATACGTACGTGCATTATAAATTACATACAATATTTATACAATGATATCCTAGGTTAAACGTAGATTATAGCATATAGAGGATTGGTATGTAGAATGATTGTGCCAGGTGAGTCGACGGCTGTCGCTTACTGGCATTGAAGATCACGGCTTAAGGTAACTCCGACGGAAATAAGGTACTTGAAAGTAACGAATTAATTTATACTACTTATTTACTAGGAAATGTAACAGAAGTAATATATGGAAGTAAGTAAGTACTTGACTTGATTGACTACGAGGTTATCTACAGAGTAGGTTTATACTGAGTGTTTTAATACGTTCGATATTGAATTAAATCACGTAGAGCGTTAATAGCTATTTATCTACGTTCTCTACGACTGTAAGTGCTTTGAAAATTGCACTGTGATTCGTCTCCACCGACATCCTTTCTTTACCGCAATACTCGTAGACGATTGAAGCTTCATCTGCATGGTCTTGATTCTTGGTAATGGATTACCGCTTGATTTACTCGTTCATTCTTGCAACGGGCTAGCAAATTATGGGAGTAGCGAATCAGCTCCTATTGTGGTATTCCCGGCGTGGTACAATATCAATAAGGGGTTCGAGTTCAGCAAAAGCATTTGCAACGTCTTTATCTTGCACGTACCCATAGGTGACGCTTATCACTTACTGTCAGGTGGTCCATCTACAAGCTGATTTTCCTGTCTACGGTATAATAAAGGATAATTAGGCCGAGTTTAGCACCCATTGAGCTTTTAGGCAAGTTTTTACTCAGAAACTAAAACCTGTTTGAATGTCGGATAAAGGTCTAGCCTTACCTACAATGTTCCGTAGCATAATTATTACCATTATCAAAATTTTTCGATCAAATTTTATATTCTCATCTGTGTATTCAGTTTGGAGCAATAAAACAGTCTTTACGAGGTTCGTGAATTTAATACGACTATTCGTAATATAACGTAGGAACAACTTCTGCCGTAACGACTTGTTCTACAATCTATTACTCAATAAACCATTCCGAATTTCTATTACCATTTTTTTTCTCTCGTCCAATTTTTTAACAATTGCTACGTATAAATTTCGTAACAATGTTTTCAACACCTTTTTGAGATGTTATCTTTAAGTAGAAACAGCCAAGTTGATCTTCGTTATTTTCAGTTTAATTACACGTTCATGCTTAACAATGACTTATTATGTAATTGTCGAGAGCTATGTCATTGATACAAACAGACATGACACATTATTAGTTTTGAGTTTTGAGGGGCTTTGTCAGCGGGTACATTCATAGGGTATGAGGGGATATTTAATTTGAATTGTTGAAAGAATCTTATTTTCAAGATATGCGTATAAAACTAAAGCAATACTATATTATTATGACAACTACTATTTAATGTCGTAAAACGAAAGCAAAAGTTGCAAATGTTGTAGGATACCTATTGTACCCATTCAAACTAAACATTAAAAAAAAAAAAAATGTAAATAAATAAAAATTTTAATACCCTGAAGTTCATAACAGTTTAATAGTTGGACTTGATATATTTAGAACTTATTGGGAGATCAGACAGATCAGACTAAATTATTAGAAGGGCTGCTCTGCTTCAATTTAAACAGTGCACAAATACAATGTGGTATAAGTGTGCACCAGTTATCAATTAACCCAACAACTGTGCGCCTCTTAGCAACGGGTGTATCATAAAAACAAAATAAAATCGGTACCTATACATAAATTATTATTTATTATCTTTATTATATATTATGTACAGGAAGGTACAACGCCATCGTTCGCCATATAAACGTAGATCCGGCTCAGTCACATTAATTTGCATTTCATTGTTGCTTTGGAATTTTTCTCGCCGCCGAGAAGCGTATATCGTGATAAAAGTTAGGCTTTTTATTCTTATTAAACCGGGACATTCGTGCTGCAAACTTAATATGTTAATCTTGACGCGGAACGTTTGTTGCACGAAATGTTTGTAGGAACAATATTTTTTCCGTGGCAGTTAAAGTGTTACGTGACAATGTTTTGTTAAGATAAACCTAACCCAAAGCATTCGTAGCTCCGCTGCGTCAATCATAACTGAGCGACAAAGTCAAGCAACCTAGGGTCAGTTGGGTGTTGGATGGGTGACAGAGTGGCAAACATTTGAGCACTTTCCAGCTTCGCAGGGCACGGATCCTGGTTGTTATATGAGATAGCAATCACAGAGCCTTGTTAGAGGACCTCAAGCGGCCCAAAAGCTGAGAGAACAGTGTTCTGAGGAGAATCCTCTCCTGTACACTACAATGAGGCAGATATTGTTTGTAGCCAAACCTGTTAGTGTAGTGTTGGTAGTCGTGGTAGTGACCCTCCAGCCTGATTCTCAGGGTTTCAATTTCGATTTTATTGTTACATAATAAACATTGTTACTTATGGAATAATAGACATTTACATACAGTGATGCCTAGGCATGTAAAAGTGCACAAATTATTTAGATTTACTAGGAGCTAATACATAAAACAATAATATATAATATGATAATAAACATAATTCATAACACGAGGTGTATCAAATAAAAGGATATTGATCTTAAATGCCAATCAAGCTAAGCGTACAAAGTGTATTTGTATTATCGCCTTCATGATATTATGTAGTGAATGGTCGCCGCATCCTATTTGCAGCTATAATTACTAACCCCCACATATTATTGCAATTACAGTCTTAATTCGGTTTGGACTATTAAATCTATGGCTTGGCGTTTCTAACTGAGAATTAACTTTGAATCACTCATGCCTTTTACCACAACCTCCAAAACCAAAACCACAATTGTGGGAGTAAACAACCTTATTAAATTTAGAGGTCTTCAGGTGCAGGTGGAATGCACAACATACACAAAATAACTTGATCGAAACGATGCAGAACGATGTCGGCATGACTTACCAACACCCTATACATTTGGTTATAAAAGACTGATTCTCAAAATCGGCAAAAGTAATTCGCTTGACATTGGCTGGATAAGAATGTGGGTGTTTTTGGTTAAGAATTCTAAATTCGGATGAGTCAGAGATCGGTAACTGTTCCGAGGCCGTCACACGGTATCCGCCTTCACTCCCAGACACATCATCCTCGGGTTTCGGTGATTACGCAATTTCTGACGCTGTTGTTTTGACATCGTACGCATATCTACTTATTTATATATTCAAATTGAATCGCTTAGTTTAAGCTTTGATTAAATACTGCTTAAGTATAACGAGTACCAATGTTTTATCAAAGCCTACGAAAAGAGTAACATTTTTTACAGAGAGTGATGATTGCCCGCATGTATATGTCATTGGTTAACTACACCGTTCCTTAACTAAAACAATACCAGGCCTGACCTTTTATGTAACTGACTCAGAAAGTTCAGTAGGGACATGAATAGGTAAGGTTGTATCAGTCCCCGAGCTAGTGTTAGTTTTATAACCCAGAGAGAACAATGATCATGTTGCAAGCTCGAGACACAAAGTCCCGTCGCACAACAAAACAGACGATAAAAGTTTATCGAACTATTACCGCACTTGCACCCTCATTCCGCAGATATAACCAAATGTTTCGCAAATTTTATTAAACAACCAACAGCAGTAATTACATGATATTGAAGCGAAAATTTTATTTGCGGTTAGCGAAATAGTGCGTGAATGCAGCTCGCTGGAAAACCAGTGATTTGTATGAAATAAAGGTTGATGTTTTAATATAAACTAGTACGACCGAAGCCTCGGCAACCCCGCTTACATCACCTTTACCTTCAACACGTTAATAAATAGTGAAAACAAATAAAATGTGAACACATAATAATATTAAGAGTTCTCGCTCCTTCAAAGTTCAGTTGTGCTTCAGTCCTCTACCAGTGCCAAAATCATTCGTAGTACACGGAAGACTCGACTTGAAAGTGAATCTTGATGAATTTATTTTTTGCTGAAACGTTTTTGCGTTTTGCTAGAAAGGCGTGGTTGCCGTCATAAATGTTATTGCATGTCTGATTCATAAATTTCTTAATAACGTAGTTCAGTGATTAGTGTAATAGTAATTACATTTTTGTCATTTGATTGTCTAGTAGTTACAATATATTTGTCAGCATTTTATACCGCAGTTTCATCGGATATGTCCTAGCTAGAGTAACATCCAATATTCAGGTTATGTAGTACAATAAAATGTCATTGTGTGCCAATCTTAATCAAAAAGATGCTTAGTAATAAACTTGACCAGTTTTACTGCCATTGCGTGCCGTAATATGGCTTATCCGAGTAGATCGCTCACCAACACAGCTGCTCAAGTCGAGATGCATTATATTGCTCAAGTCTATCCGCGATTTCACCACGCGACACGCCACAAAAGTCACGAATACCTCTGGATCCTTCGGAACCAATTAGACGGTAAATGGGTCTACCACAATAGAATAATATGAAGCGTCCTAATACATCATATTTCTCGTCACGTATTAGGTTACCGTTCCTTTGTTACGTGAGCCACTTTCAGTGAGTGAATAGAACCGAAGGACTCAGATGTGCGTAGAATATGATTAATTATTTCTCGCTCATAAATATTAGTTAGGTGTGTATGGAAGCTTGATTGCGGACCAGCTTGGGAAACGTTTCCTAACTTAGTTTACCTTTACTCTGATCAAACTCCTAATCAACGCAAATATATGCAAAACCTAAAAAATGAACTTCAAAAACGTGTTGCTGAAGGAGAAGCGAATTTGCAAATTAAATACATTAAAGGAGTACCTAAAATTATTACATCCTCTGAAAACAAATCCACGTCCACGATAACAGAATCAAAAAACTAGCCAGCTCAGAGAAACTAACGTACCAAATTGTAGCCAATTTTTCAGATATAACATATACAAAAAACTCATTAAAATGCTTCTATGCTAACGCCCGCAGCATTATCAAGCCAGGGAAATTCGACGAATTGAGGTGTGTCATTGCTTCTGTTTCAACTGTCACACATATAATTTTACTTTCGGAGACTTGGATCAAAAATAAAGAGGAGGCAGAGAGACTTCAGCTCCCAGGCTATACACACTATTATAACTTTAGGCAAAACAAAAGAGGCGGAGGAGTTTCAATATTTGTTCATGACAACTTAAAGCACAACCTTATTGAAGAACACTGCATCGACGACACACATTACCTCTGGATACACGTGAAAAAGTTCTCTCTCGACATTGGTGCCATTTATAAACCGGATAAATCCAATGTTAACAACTTCCTTGAAATATATACGCAACAGTTACAGAACAAGAAAAGAGCTGTAGTATTCGGTGACTTCAATTTCGACTTGCTTCACCCAGACCACGCAACCCGTACTTACAAGGACACGCTGAAAGAGAACAACTTCAAAATTCTTAACAAAATCAATCACAAATACTGCACTCGTGAAACTACTACAACTAAATCGTTATTAGATCATGTATGCTCTAATCTCAAAGACAATAACTTTCATTTAGGCATGATTGAATCCTCGATGTCCGACCATAAACAAATATTTTTAGAAATTAAAAGATGTCAAACAATTCCTGTTAAGAAAGTCGAATATACTACAGTAGACTACACAAAATTTTATAAGCATTATGAAGAAATGGCAATCAACGATAACGATCTTCTATATGAGAATCTTGAAGAAAAACTGATATCTTGTTTATCCAAAAGCAAAATCACGAAAATGAAAATTTTGAACGCTCCACGACAAGATTGGATCAAAAAAGAAATAATAAATGAAATAAACCACCGGAACTTACTGTGGCAAAAATGTAAATCAAATACCTCAGACTCTAGCCTAACAAAGGAATACAATGAATGTAAATCTAGAGTATCTAAAACAATTCAAAATGCGAAAAATACATATTACTATAAGCGTTTCACCGACAATATAACGAAACCCCGCAAAATGTGGAGACTTATTAACGATTTTTCCAAAAATAGATTAAAGGTAAATAATGGACCAGACAAAATTGAAACAGAGGATGGAGTTATCACAAGTAAATCTGAAATATGTGAATATCTAAACTCCTATTTCTCTGACGTTGGGTCATCTTTAGCGAAGCTCATCCCTGACAAATATAAAAACAAGGTTGATCAAAACCGAGCTGAAGAAAGCGAAATAGAGGAACTTCAGTCCTTCACACCAGCTACCGTCGTCGAGGTTATGAACATCATAGATAATTTAGACGCAAACACTGGATCTGGAATCGACGGCATTAATACTAAATGCATAAAATGCGTAAAAAACTTAATTGCTACTGAGCTCACAGAGTGTATCAACAAATGTCTAGAACAGGGTATTTTTCCAGATAGCTTAAAAATTGCCAAAGTTACCCCATTGTATAAAACTGGAAGCAAGAGTGATTGTAGTAATTACCGTCCTATATCTGTACTCCCAGTGCTTTCAAAAATTTTTGAGAAGATCCTTTACATCCGCTTAGAAACACTTTTGAATTCGAAAAATATTCTTTATCATAAACAATACGGATTTCGACCGAGATCAAACACTCTTTCAGCAACAATTGATCTTGTGACTAAAATAAAAAACAAAATTGACCAAAAACAAGTTGCTTTGGGAGTCTTTATAGATCTCAAAAAAGCATTTGACACAATAAGCCCTGATATATTAATTCAAAAGTTGTCTCACATTGGAATCACAGGTGCAGCGCTGGGAATTTTTAAATCATATTTACAAAACCGTAAGCAAATAGTCAAAATTGGCCAGTATCAGAGTTGCTCTCGTGTAACTACATATGGCGTACCGCAGGGATCTATATTAGGTCCACTTCTGTTCCTAATATATATCAATAACATTAGTAATCTGGGCCTCAAAGGGGATATATCGCTCTACGCAGATGATACTAGCCTTTTTTACTTCGGCCACTTTATAGAAAAAATAATACCTTGCGTTCAAAACGATTTAAATTTGTTGAATGAATGGTTTCAGCTTAACTTACTCACTATTAATGTCACTAAAACTAACTTTGTAATATTTGCCGCAAAAAATAAAAAAATACCTATTAACATTCAATTAAAAATAAATGATCAATCAATTGAAAGAAAACCGCAAGAAAAGTACCTTGGACTTATATTGGACAAGTATCTCAACTGGAAATGTCACATAGAAAAAATTAAATATAAACTTTTGTCATTATCAGGGATCTTGCATAGTATTAAAGGAAGTCTTCCACGGAAAGTTCGATATATCGTTTATAATTCGTTAGTCAAACCACACATCGACTATTTAATAGAAATATGGGGCACAGCAGCAAAAACTAACTTAAACATATTACAAAGAGCACAAAACAGACTAATAAAAATATTATTTAATTATAAATTTCGAACTCCCACTCGAAAAATATATGAAGATACAAAAATTATGAACATAAAACAATCATACATGTACTATACATGCATATTAATACGTAAAATACTAAATAAGGAAATAAAAACAAGTCTATCATTTAAGAAAAAGCATGAGATTTGCAAAATAAAATTAAGAA
>DWMR01001172.1:0-10042 GCA_018245355.1 Dalla costala | reverse complement strand
CTTTAACTTTATCGACATCGAAGCGAATTTAAAACGTTCTTGCTGAAAATTTATGAATTTCTAAAGCCGGAGACGTGACGAGGAATTTCCATCAATGCACGTTGTAAGCATGAGCACTGAGCAGTTCATACGAGTACACGTTTAAGCTCTCCTTTCGCCTCACATCCACTCGATGCCTCGAACAATCAGTATTCACCTTTTGAATTTCCCCTTTAGCGTTTTCTCTCAGATGTTCACCCTACAAAATGGATATTTTTATCTGAGATCCTTAGTAGTGATACATTTCAGTGTCAGACGTAGGGAACGGGTATATGGGTATACCGGCTTATACGACCTATGTTCCACGGAGGGCTACGCTACGAGTAATTATATAGATATTTTTTGCAGGCCAATTTCATACCGTGCCTGACTCCTTGACTCACCAGCACAAGATGCCTACATTGTAGTTACCTACTACAAAAATAATATTGTTACCACTTATACCTATACCTCTTGACTTCAATGTAGTTTTAGGTTAAATGACAGGCTTAATAAAGGTTGTACTGATACTGACACTGATACACTGATACCTACTAACTTATTTTCTTTTAATTTTCTACCTAGGTACCTACATTAACTCACAAAATGAAGGATTTTGATTGAACATGTAGTAATTATTTAAGTTATTCCAGAACTGTTTAATAATTAAAATCATACTACAACAAAATTGGAGTCCGAATAATTTATTTACATATTGTGATAATTATTTATTTTAGGTTTATTTAGGTTAATGCTCCAGGGGTTAATTTAAGCGCATTGTAACATAAAATGGCGCGCATAAAGATTGCTCCAATAATTACGCAAGCTTTAAAAAAATATTATTAGCATTTCCTTCGCAATTACCGTGTTACAATGATGCATTTAAATTAAGTATATTGTTATTTCGAGTTATTTCCATACAAAGGTGAGGTGAATCGAACTAAAAACAGAAATGGAGGCTATGCACGTGGTGATGGGACCTGCACGCACCGGACGACACCTCGAGACGCCTTCGAGGTGATTAATGTTCCTGGCGAGTGACAAGCTCCAATATAACAATAGCTATGTGTTCACGGCGCATGCATATTCGAATAATGCCCATATAATGTTTCGATGAAATTGGCTCTAACATCGCGTGGTCTATTGAGTTTAGTATCGCCCTTGGCTCTGTCGGGGTAACCGGACGATTTACGAATAGGGCAGATTCGGTCGCGAGTTCGTCCCTTACATTAGGGGAGTGATAGTTATGGGAAAGCTTTATTCAAAGTCACTGTTTTGCTATTCCTGTTAATAAAACGTAATGGAGTACTTACGTTTACATGCCGGTGTAAACTGGTGAAATATAAACGTGTGTTATCAATCCCAAGTTATCACGTGAATGGTAGAATTGTGTAACTTTGTGTCGTGTTAATGTGTTAGATATTGGTGAGAGCATTTGAGTGACAAGGATCGGTTCCGCTTCCGGCAGGGACATGTTGAAGTTCTGCTCACCGGCGGCGAGACGGCGTGAACCTAATGTGGTACATTTCTAAAGTTGTACCTACATTATTTGCGCAAGTTATCAAAACATTCAGCATAATTTCCGTACGGGGACATCTATCTTTTGCTTGGGCTAGACTGTAATTTTGTCTTGGTATATATTTGTTCATATTAATTATTAAGAAGTTATCAAGATTACTGCATTGTCTAAATGGCCTACATTGCTATATTTGGTACCAGTCGTCCCTTCAATAGTACGATGACCGTATCCTCTGTTTTGGAGTGGGCGTAAATTGCTGCGACACAGTTTTTCAACTATTGCAGTTGTTTACAAATTACGAGAGTTGTTTTATATTCAAAATCCTTTGAATATTTGAAACCGTTAATATTGTCTCTATCTACTTTCGACCTGCCCAGCCAAGCTTGCCATTCTCATGCTAACCAAATAGCGAAGGGGGAACGCCGCCCGTCCAGAAAAAAATACCAGGATGATACTTTACCATTAACAAAATGAAGTGCGCCAAACAGCACTATCATTACCTAACCTATTTATATAATCGTTGAGATAGGTCAGCGACCAGTTAACTCTTAATCAATAACTACGTACACGGTAAAGGTTATAAAAGATGATTCACTATAATGTAGATTCTTAAATCACTATAGAATTTTTTACAGCCTTAGGGTACCTGTCGTTTAATGAAAAATAATGTTTGTGAGGTTCTCGTAGTAAAACTAAAGAGGTCGGTGCTCACGCCGAGTTTGGTTTCGAATATACATATAGTTAAGTACTAGTAGGTACCAGACGATTCAACGCCATGTGCAAATTCGAAATAATGCGTTTATGAGACATGGCTTTTCCTAGATCTGTTTGGTATGTCTTAGTCTCTACAAAGTGATCTATTCAATATTACTATATCTACCTTCCATTATAGGTCTGTAGGTACCTAAAACATTTTGTAAATCACATAGGTACATAACTGTTAAGCAACCATAATTCAGTATTAGCTTGTAAACGCTCGTGATCTTTGGTTCCAGGTGAATCCGGGGAGGAAGGCGTCCTTGAGCGGGATTCGAGAAGGGGACGTCATCTCGTCGATCAATGGCCACAGCACCAAGGGGTTGAGCAATGCTGACGCCCATGCGATGCTTAGATCAGCTGGTCCAGTGCTAAGGCTCGGTTTAAATGAGTAAGTTAATCATATTTAGTTCATTTACAAATTATTTACAATTAAAATTATCTTTAGAGTGACAGAAATGATATTTAATATAGATTTGGAGTTACTGTTCAACATCATCACATCAATCTCACTGACCCACTACTGAACACTTTCCAATCCTTTTAGATAAGATCCTGGCTAAGTGTAGGTCTTCAGACTTCACACGCCTTTGAGAAAATTATGGAGAACCCTTACACGTGCAGGCTCACTCCACCGTTAAAGCAAGTGATTTTTAACTGCTCAAAACAGAAAAATCTCTTAGAAGGCAGAGGAGCGTGGCTTGGTTTGAATCTCGAAATCCTCGAGTTGCCAGCCGATTCGCGGGGTCCCGTCGATCTCTTTCTAACTAATATTTTTAGTAAGAAAAATTTTAACCGACGACTTTAGTTAGAAGTGGTATTGACTGTTTTGTGCAGTCGAAACAATTTTTTACCGATTATTAGTTTTGACTGTAATATACATATACAAATAACATTTAGGTAATGGAAAACGAAGGTACAATGAAGGGAGCCGGTGATAATTTGGATTTCCATAATTTAGTTTAGTTTAAATAAATGATTCTGATTCTATAGGCGATAAAACATCATCGCCTAAGCACCAACTCAAATGATTACTTGCATCCAGCGAGCATCTCACTAAAATGGTTTACCATTTGAAGCGCTAAAAGCCTCAAGGCATCTCGTACAGTCCCACATTGCCAATCGCAAGCGATCATGCAGATTAGCAACGCCTAGCGTTGGCAACCGCCAGAGGCAATTTATTATAGGCGCTTCCGGGCGTCGACGGGGGTTTTAAGCGATAGGCCTTTGCTATCATGTTGTAGGTTTCGCTATATGGAGATCTTCGGGTGACCTCATCAATATCTTCATCTCGACCCATCACCGGCCCACTACTGAGCACGGATCTCCTCTTAGAATGAGAAGGGTTAAGGCCAAAATCCACCACGCTGGCCAAGTGTACCTAGATAGATTGTCAGACTACATTATTGAATAAAATCCGGTAATTTACTGGGCTGGACAATTGTCGCACATTATAGTAACCTTACTTGCCGATTGGCGGGATATTGGGTTCGTTTCGGGACAGACATTTAAAATTATTATTGCAATTGCATTTTTTTTACATGTTTCGGTCAATAGGTATTTTGATATCTCTTGTGGATACTTAGTATGTTTATTAGAAATGACCTACCTACGTAAAAAACATCGTAAGTAAGTGTAGTAGGGACCTACTTCTTGTATAAAAGCGGTGGTAATTAACGTCTCTCTTCGCGATCTGATATTCGGTACTTGATAATAATGTTGGACGGATTTCAGATATTGTTTCGTAAGCAATTTATTCACTTCATAGCGAAATTAATTTGTTGAGTGTTCCGTTTAATCGCCTAGATAATTGTATTATCATATCGTAAAGTATTTAAAATTCTCTTTGCCCAGAAGGTTTTCCTTCTTGAATCAGATTAAATAATTACTTTACTCTACCTTAATCTCTATATTACTTACTAACTAGCTGTTTTTTGCACCTTCGCTCTGATCGAGAAAATCAAAATGAGTCCAAACTCGGATGTTTACACTGAGCCAGTAAAGTGATAGTTAGGTAGGTAATTTTGGGTATCCTGACTATTACTATTACTATCACCGCTCGTGATATTAAATAATAATTTAGGTAAACATTATAGTTCAAGTAAATAGATAGATAATACAATAACAGTAGGCTACCTACCTATAAAACTCTACATAACGAAACATAACGATTTTTAGATTTTTTAGTATTCTTCCAGTATAAAAAGTATCCTAATGTGTTATTTCGGATCATACGATTTTAAAAAAGGCAACCAATCAATCAACTTAAACGGTGAAGTAGTTTTAGGCGTAAAAAAAATTCAAACAAACTTTTAAGACGATTTATAGGTACCTACCTAATTGCCTACGTTGAACATGATACTGTCTGTCCACACAATTTCTAGAATCCTGTTGAATTCTGTTCACACATCGCATCCATTGGCAGTAAATGCATTTCGTACCTGCAAATCAATGCATGGCTTGGCATAAATCCGACTGCTCACTCCTTCGCGCAAGAATCGATTCACAAATCGAGATTAGAACTTGACGTGAATGGAAGCACTTACATTACGACGAGGATGTTGACAAGCCAAGAGATATGTGTGCTGTGTTCTACATTTCCAATGCTACACTATACGTAAAAGCTAGTAAGTAGGTATACTAGTATAGTACATATTATAGGTACTAACCATTTCGCGCAGCTTCACTCCCTTACTTTTTGATATCCTATGCAGTCTTACCTTGTTTTTTATCGTAATGAAAACCTCCCATGTAAGCTTTCATGTTATATTTTCATAGAATCCTCAATCATATTGACTTCGGTTACTAATTAAAACTCAAATACTTGCTAAGCTTTAATAAACCATAGATACAGATATAAATACATCATGGAGTTGATATGTCAAACAAAATTGACACCTAAAATGTCATATTTTGATGTAGGTATCTACCATGGTGTCTACCTATATATATTTGAAAATGATGTGTTATTGTTATCGTTAGCCGGTCGTCCCAAATATAGGAAGATAGGGTGGAGGCTTACCTGCTTGAGCTCCGAACCAGAGATTGGCATGAGACGGCGCAGGCCAGACACTAATGGCGTATTCTCGCATCGGAAGCCAAGATCCACTTTGGGCCAATGCGCCAGTGGACTAAGGCGGCTGATTTACAACAAAAATAGGCTTAACGGAAGTTATTTCTTTCTCTAATCATGATCCACTATATGTAAGTCACTCTAGTCAACATAGCTCATCATTATTTTCCCGTAAAAGTTTTTGCGCAAAGTTGTCCGCGCGTTCTAATCTAAGTTTTCTTGTCGCCAGAGACAGAGAGATGTCACCGCGAAGAAGATCCATCGGCAAAGCCAGCGAGTTGAAAAGTAAGTTTGAACTTTACTGCACTACATGAGTGAATTAATAATGAGTTTTATTTTAATACAACTATATACACCTCCATTTTTCGTACCGTACTTACCAAGAATGGAATAATTATGGTAAAAACTATTAATACCTAAAAATGGTAGGTATATAACGGAATACAAAACATAGATATAGTCATAACATAACATAACATAACATACAAGACATAATATCACCTCAATTAAGTCGCACATGTTAACGTAACTAATAATTGCACAAAGTCAAGTTAAAATACTAAAAACCAATTAATAAAAAGTAATTTATGGACGAGCTACGGCCATTACACTTAAACGACTTTAAAGCTATGTTTAAGTTACGAGAACGCATAAGTAAGTTATACCCACGTATTGTTACACGAATCAAAGTCTTTTATTTACATTTTGAAAGGGGCACTGAGAGTGGTCTCAAGCCCATTATTATTCACTTATCTCCATAAGTTCTACACCCTGATTTTCAGTTTTTCGTAGCGCGTGAACTCTTACATTGTATGGCTGGCGTTTCATTTTCAGGCACATAGGAATTACGTTTTAGTTAAAAGCGCAGGCTTCACGCTCTCAGGCAACCTCTTTTTTACCCAACGCTTGCAAATTTTTATTCCCTTACATTCCTTGCACTTTGATCGAACTGGATATCAAAATTGCACGTTCACAAAAGTTGTGAGGAGACCTTTTGTAATGTAGTGATATAACGACGCGATTTAAAAAAAATAACACAACTAATAGTGGAGTGGTAGTTATATACAATTAATAGTGGAGTTAGTTAAGTTACATGGCGTCAAATACCTACACCGGATCATTCTCGTTACATTCCATTCCTTTCCAGCCCCATTTGAGGTGGATTGCATTGACTATAATGTAGTTCATTGCATGATAGAATTCAATATATTTACTGAGTTAAACTTTTCAAACGATGTAGAAAGCATTGTTATTCACTGTATCAGCACCAGTACCTAAGTGTCTGGGCGACATGCATTATCCGATTTTCTACGTGTACGTAGAAATGTGTGCGTCAGAACAAAGCCCGGTTACTTTATCGCCTCTACCCGTTATATCGAAAGCAACGTGACGCTTTCAGGACCTTTTTAGGCGTCAAATGTGGATTTGTGTAGGTGAATCTGAGTAGGAAGTTGTACCCAGTCCCCTTCAAAAATAAATGTAAAAACCGTTGTTTATAAAACTTTTTGACTAAATATTGGCACGCACATGCCTACGGTATTTTCACTATGTAAAAAAGCCAATAATAATAAACCATCTAGACTACCATCACAATGTGCTTTATTAGGTAGGTAGGTTGTGGTTTGGTTTTGATGAGCTATGTAATACGATATTTAAGTGTTACGTTGAACTGTCAGAAAACTATTATGAATTACCTATTGAATTAATGAAACTGTAAGACAATGATGAATTAACGGTCATCATAATAATATTCACTTTTATCGTTTCTTGAAACCTTATGTAATAATAAATAATATTACTTTGTTTCAGGGCCATCTCAAATAATTGCGGAGGTTAATAGTGGGAGGGCAACGCCACAACAGCCAGTGTACGCAACTATCCGGCCGTCGCAATCCCCGCAGAATCGGTCGTTTTCTTCCCCTATGCGTTCACTCAACTCGGTGCAAACAACTCTCAGCTCAACGCCACTTGTAAAATCCATCGCGCCTTTTGAAGAACCGCTCAAGTTTCATCCCACAAATCCTTTTTATACAACATTACCCTCAAATTACTCAAGTGCTTCCAAACTTCCCGTACCAAATGGTAGAGCATCGCTCGCCGGAGTAGATAGAAATAAATCAATTCATAAATCTAAGGACTCGTCTTCTTTTGAAGACTTTAACTCAGAAATACAGCCGCCCGTTTATTCAACACCGTATGACCCTTGTCCCAGTGGTACTGGCAACCACAACGACACACAAAATAGTAGCTTATTCGACTACAGCACAAATAGTAAAATTGATCCTTACACCGACGACACTAAATCCAAGCATTTGAATGCAGAAGCTATGCGAAATAACGAAACACAAAATGGAAAGAATCCTTTCGAAACAAAGAGAAACAGTGATCCATTTGAAAAGTATTTGCATCCAGAGAATAGAATGAACGGGACTTCAGTGTATGACTCTAAAAAGATTTACAATTCAAAAAGCGACAGCGATTTTCACTCGCGTGAAGAAATCAGTAAACAGTCAACGATAACTGAACATAAAATAAGTGAAATTGAAGAAGTAAAAACCACAAAGAAAATAGTTTTAAATGGATCTTGTGATTATGAACACGGACATGTTAGTGAAAAATTAGGTTCATTCAGTGCTACAAGTAACGGAAATAAAAGGAATTCTCCTAAGGAATCCCCTAAAAGCGAGTACAATATAAGAATAGAAATATCTCCGAATGGGCATAAAATGTCTACGCCAACGCAGTCCCAAAGAAATTATTATGATACATTTGATCGACGAGACAACACCGAGCAACGGTGTTCTACCAAAAGTACACATCCCTCATTTCGTAGCGACTACAATTACTGCACATCTTTTGGTAAGTACTAATATTATAATATAATATACTATTTTAGTTTAATATTGGCAAATGTATCTCATTGACTGATTAAGTGATTACTGCCGAGCGCCGATCCACCAACCAACCAATATTCCTATTAACAGCCCATTATACTAAATTACACTGACAGTCTCTTGATGTAGTCCAGTTCAAAGTTTGACACAGATGTCGATCAGTGTTGCCAACTTTATTTTTACAAATCCAGCAAATGCGGCCCTTCTGACCACCAGAAAACCACTAACATTCTACACTAGCATACCCAAAATTACACGTTTGTGTCAAACGTTCTTTCAAAACGAGAGTAATTATGTAAAATCGTGTTAGTGGTTGAATGTCGGGTCCTACCACTAAATGAAGCAGTCTAAACAACTAAAAAATCCACTAGCCACTAAAACCAATATATCTCCGCTAAAAGGGTAGTCTAAACCACCAGATCTAGTGGAAAATCCACTGAGTTGGCAACACTGATGTCGATGGGCGGCAGTGGCAGTGGCTGTATGTACTTCTGTTCACAATTCTCTACTAAATTGCAATATTTATTTACATCTTTATAAGAGGTTACGACGCATCATTGTGAAAGCTGGAAGTAACCCAGTTAATTCTCGGCGGAGTCATAATATACGGAAGCGGAAAAGGCGGGACCTTAGAGGAGCGTGCGGGGTGCCCGTTAGAATATGAATTTATGTCACTGCCTGTCTTAATACACATCTGTGGCTCTTACAATATACTCCACATTTTATTATAAGTCTTTATGTGAATATTTTAAATGTAGGTAGGTATTTAGGGTGATTTCAATCTTACCATCGCACCATAATCATCTTATAACAACATAATATGACAAGATAAACATAAATAAATGAAGATCTATCATTTTCGTGTGTTTATGTTGTCAGACATCGTTGGTACCTACTCGTAACGTAAATAAGTAAAGTTCTGCGACTGAATACTGTTTTTCAGTGTATTGGAGCAAACATTATTGGGAAAATCTTTTTATAAGAAACGGTTCTTCCATATAGATTTATTCATGACCAGAATACGGAGTGATATCCAAAAGGTAGAGCTAATCAACGGAGCCCTCCAGCCCAGCTGTAGTCTTCCAAAACCTTCATTGTAAATAATACGTATTTTGTTACTAACCTATTGATCATGACTTTTCTCTAAAGAGTAGGTACCTACCTAATTATAATTAAAGTATAATTTAAGGCACCTACTTGGATTTTGAGGTTAATTAAAAGCCATCTATGTGAAGCTTTTCAAATGCGCCTTTGAGTTTCATTCACTTTTGTTGATTGGCATAATTGATTCTACAGCAAAAATTTTGAACGATGAAATTACCGAAGTACCGAGCGCTCACAATTTTCTCAATAGAAAATTTGAGAATAGAATTTTTAATTAACTTAAGTATTATAATATAAGTATTTTGCCGTGTTTCAGTTTATTAAGACGTAGGTATTTGATTATGTAATAAATTATATTCTAAGGAGGGATAGATGGCAAAAAAAAGATTCCAACTCCATACTTACAAAGTTCCTACTTCAATAGCAAGTTGATCTTACTTTTACATTCCACTTTGGTTGCCGTTTTGAAAAGTGATTTACAAATAAAACTACCATTCGGTAGGTATGGTAAATGTCGTCTATTTTATTAGTAAACATCCTCTGCACGATATTTTGTGAACATTCAGTAAGAAAATTTGTAGTTGTAACATTTTATCTGTGAGTGAAACGGGAAATGAAGCGACAATCTCGCCTGGCGAATATTTCTGCAAAAATATCAGCATACTTATTGCTAGTCAA
>DWMR01001171.1:0-10044 GCA_018245355.1 Dalla costala | reverse complement strand
AGATAGAATACTCTTTATTGTACACACGAAGTAATTACAGCAACATAAAAACACTATACGAGACACAGTACAAAAGGTGGTCTTATCGCTAAAGAGCGATGTCTTCCAGACAACCTTTGGGCAATTAATATGAGCTTACACACTCATTAGGCATTAGGATTCCCTGTGTTGCGGGTGGTGGACCCATACAGAAAACAATACAATTTAACCACCAAGATTCAAGTACAAACATTTAGATGCCAAATCAATGTTTACCCGGCCGGAGATCTAAAATAGTAGTAGTAGATAATGCCGAGAAGCGATCCAAATAAGAACGAGAGAGTGCTGATGATTTTATGTTTACGCAAATAGCGGACGGAAGGTGGAAGACGTCATGGCTATGCAACATCCGTAAATGGACGGATATTAAGTCAGTGGAGCAAGTTCAGACTAGCTCTGGACGAGACGAGACGAGAAGAAAATGACAGCATGAATGACATGAAGACTTGACAGCTAAAGAAACTGGTGAGGCACTGGCAGAATTATAGATGAAGAATAGCAAACGGATATCCTGTTCGTACAGTTACAGAAAGCCAACGACAGAAGTGCGCTTGTCACATCGCTAGGTCATGACAGGATACGCTAATTGAAGACCTTGATCTTGAGGCTATGCCGTCCGTTGTTGGTACTTGACCAAGGTCAGCTTTTCTAGCAGGCTATAATCTGACCCTACCCTTTATCTACCAACGTTTAGCAGGATGTGGTAAGGTTTACCGTCTTGTAAAGAAAGAATTTATGAATTAAAACTCCCTACCCTTGACCTATCAACGTTTAGCAGGATGTGAATGTGTGATGTGTGGGAAGGTGGACCATCTTGTAAAGAAATAATTTATGAATTAAAACTCAGTGTATATTGGAACATAAAATAAGGATAAAACTAATTAGCAACAAATCAAATAATAACTTAGACATAATATTTGATCGTGATAACCCTTCCAAAATATAAAATCACTAAATATCTCTTATTGCAGCAATTAATGTAACATCTTCACGTCTTTATTTTTATCTACCTTAACTATCTTTATTCACGCATGTTTTTGGGAGAAAAATATCACTGAACAACTGGCATAGAAATTGTATTTAAAACAGGGTAAGAATCACATGGTGGACCAACGTGATATTCCGATAGTGGACCTGCGGGGAAAAGGCATCGACATTCTGGTCACTTACCACTCCATTTGCCCTTCCCATGCATTTTACATTGCAACTAATAAATTCTTTATGCGCTTCTAATATCATGCTTTAGATGCGCGGAAAAATTTAAGATAACATGACTATCAGAGATCGTACCACCGCGTATGCAAACAAAGCTACTAAACTAACTTCTGGGGACCACTTCGCAAGCAAAATGGATTGTAACAAAGTGTTAGTGTCATTGAACATGACAGTTCCCGCGATTCGATGAGCTTTATTAAACAGCAGTTAAAGATGGCAGTTAGGAGGGCACGTTAAGATTTGAGACCATGTCCCATACAAAACACCAGACACTCTGATTGACTATTAACCAATCCATTGGCGTAACATAGTACCCCATTAACCTAACCACCGCACCCACTCTGGACCCAAATCTCTTCACAGAATGAAAAGGCCGGTGTTCAAAAATCACAGTTTTCTCGCGAGACCCATTAGGTTAGGCTATCGCTGCCATTCGCTGCCTAAGGGTTGCAATCAAATAAAGGGTTGATATTTCGACTGACCTGATGCCGCCAAAGCGAGTAGGAGCCCGATCATGGTGCCAGTCCAGGGCGCGTAATGACGGCGCAGCGAGCTCGGTCTGGCAGGACAGGACGCCGGACGATTGTTAAATTGTCCAATTGCACCGCGTCCGTTTGATTGAGAATAAACGCCGATTTAAACGCCGATTTGCGCTTCAAGGACTTCGGGGCTGCTCGGCATTACGTTTATCTCCGGTCGCTATAAGGTCGGCTTGCGGAGTTACTTGCTGATTTTGTTACGAGCAGATCCCAGACTTTTCGACCGACATTAAATCAACAGAAACTAGGTAGCACAATGTCCTAGCCTAGTAGGACCTGGCTGGACCACCTGCATTCGTCTTAGAATGATCTGAGAAGGCGAGTACAACTTCAAGAGAGGGGCTGCAGCATATTCTGTTACCACTATTGCCTAGGTAGCCCAATGTCCTAGTAGGGCCTGGACCACCTGCATTCGTCTCAGAATGATCTTAGAAGGCGAGTACAACTTCAGGAGAGGGGCTGCAGCATATTCTGTTACCACTATAGCCTAGGTAGCCCAATGTCCTAGTAGGGCCTGGACCACCTGCATTCTTCTCGGAATGATCTTAGAAGGCGAGTACAACTTCAGGAGAGGGGCTGCAGCATATTTTGTTACCACTAACGCCAAGATGCAACAACTTTGCCTAGATAGCAAAATCACAGGTAATCATCAGCTGTCTGCTATTGCAACATTTGAAACATGCTTGATACAGGGAAACATCGTGCGGGGTAAGTTTGTAGATATGTGTCTACTTTTGTGGAATATTCTAAACTCAACGGTGTAGGAAATCTCCATGAAGAACCCTGGTTCGAGTGATTTCCCTCAGATGGTGATAATTACGGTGGTCAGGTGGTCACCAGGATATTCTAAGCCGTGTTCATAAACAAGCAACAAACTGCAGAACTGTGTAAACCTTACTTAGGTAACGTCAAATCTTTGATCAGATTGGTCAAACCAAAACCGCAATGACATTGATAGAATTAAAATGATATCAAAGTTTGCTTGGACAAACGTTAAAACCCGAGAAAGGTCTAGATATCAGATGATTTTTTAGCCCAGCGATAATTAAGGCAGCAATTGGTAGAAATCACGGCCTCTGAGAGACGAGGTTCGAAACCTAGGCAATCTCTGATTTTGTTTATTTGTTTATTTATTTATTGGATCGTCCACAACGTTACAAGAACATTCAATACATTACATTTTCGTAGTTATATCCTTTTGAATCTATTAGAAATTACTTGATTCAGCGATATTGGAAAAAAATGCGCTCACGTGTGTGTGAATCCGCGTGTTGTGAGTGGCAAGCACTGTTATAATAATAACCTTTACTCTTTACATTTTATCATTTACCTTATTTTTAGGTAACTATAATTATGTTTCTCGACTCTAGGATTTAAAGTTGACCTAAGGAAAAACACGATAACGTGAACGTATCTCGATAGAAAAAAAAATTAAGTGACTAGTCTCTAAATAATTATTTCTGTTTTGTCCTTTTCACCACGACATTATGACGAATTAATTAACGCAATTATTTTTTACATAGTAATACATACATATACACATACATATATAATATATATATATCATATACAAAACATAGTAAATAATCATATCTATGTTCAATTAAATCATTTTCTTGAATACATTTTTTAATTCGTAAAAAATATTAAAATATTTATTGGCGCTTACAGCATTTAATTCTTAGCGCGCGCTCAGTACAGCGTACAGCCATCTTACCATAATAGTTTCCTTTCTGTTGTCCCTTATTTAGACCGGACTGACGAACATAAGAACAAAATATATCTATATACTGTACACATGCCACTGACGTATATACTATCTACTCACCTATGTATAAATTGTCGCTCCCTGCCTATGCAACATACCTACATGATAAGGACATGTTTTTATTTTTTATATCTATCACTGTCTTATTCACAGATAAATTGATAGGATTGATACTTAAAAAGATAATACGGTTAGTATTGAATAAAGATTGTATTTAAATGCTCAGACCAATAAAAAAGTAAGTAAGTAGGTATCTGAGTTTAAATGTTATAAAACTGGTGCATTATTTTTATGACTCAGCGGCTTATGTGACAAGTTGCTCTGGTTTGTGGTAGTCAAATAGAATATAGTTTTGCCAACAAATAACTTTTTTAAATTTTAACAAATGTTAAGTGACAATGTACGTAATTGGTAATTACTTAAAATTATATATCCTACTAGCGTTTACACCACTAACAAAATTATTCTGGAAAATCTAAATTTCTCCGTGTCCCGAGGGAATTTCACAAAATCCTGTAAGTAGTTTTTAGTCATTATAATTACCTACTTCCATCCCAAATTTGAAGTCTCTAATAATTATAGTTACGGAGATAAGGCAGCTTTAAAGTGAAAATATAAACCCTTTTTATTCCCTATCCCGCAGGAATTGCAAAAAATCCTTTCTTAGTGGGTGTTTACATCATGAAAAAGAACCTATCGTCCAAATTTCATGTTTCTAGCTTCAGTAGTTTGGGCTCCGCGATGATGAATCAGTCAGTCAGTCAGTCAGGATATAGATAGCACTCAGTATGGCTACTAACCCCCCACCAATCCGCACTCCAACGCAGTTGCAATGAGAGACCCGTATCGCCAGTGGGCCGTCAATTGAGAGACCAAACTTACATGGACCATATTTGGGTCAATATAATTATTTTACTCATACCTCTAGCAATTTACTCCTTGATGCTAAAAGCAGTTTGAACTTCTATTACGAGCCTAATCGAAATCAATTTCCTAATCACATCGATAAACTGTGAACGTAATTTCAAATCGAAGGCAATCAATATGAATCGTTATGAAATCGGTTTAATGTAAAATACTGCGCCCTATCAGCATATCACCGGACCTCTACAATATGTATACCTTTCTCTCTGTCTGTCTGTCTGTCTTAGAATAAGAAAAATAAGGACTTTCTTCCACCACGGTGGCCGAACATAGATTGGTAGACTTCACAAGCAATTAAGATTATCAGAAAACAATTCTAGATACAATATATTTAGTTTTTGGGTAAATAATTAAGTTTTCACTGATAATATTTATCATAAAGCTTATCGAAAGGGAAGATAAAATAGACTCAATTGTACTGTTATTTTATACATATTATTGTGGCAAATTTATTAGTACGGTTCTAATCATAGTGACCCAAGCTCGCCCAGAAAATGTATACATGATGAAGTCAAATTGTTTTACAGAATGCATCTCTTTAGTCACGAACAAAATGCCGAGAATATGTAAAAGAAAGAAGTTTGAAAGTACGTCCGGAAAGCTAGTTGTAATGAGTGGAAAACTTGGAAGTAAAAAGGCGGATGTGCAAAAAAGTAAGTCTGTGTCCATACAAACTGAAGATGAATATGACCAACGGACTGCGTTCAAAGATGCTTTGAAAAATGTTGAAGAAAACGTTGCTGAAGATAACAAAAAGTGTGTAGTTCAGTATGGTTATGAAATAGTTTTAGTTGAAGTGAAATGTGAACAACCTTTCGACCTTGCTTACGACAATGACGAGGTAAGGATAATCTTACTAATATTATATGCGAAAATGTGTTCGTTTGATACGCCTTTACGGATAAACTATACAACCGATCTTCATAGAATTTGGTAGAGAGATAGGATGAGTCACGGAAAAGCCCGTAGGATACATTTAAACCCGAATGACAACATCATAACCTTAACGCAAAGTCTGGTAACGGTCAATAAGACAATAAGTTATAAGTGTATCCATACCGAGGAACTTCGTATGTTGCTAAAATATAATATACTTATTAAAATATATTAAATGAAATTATGTCATTAATATATGAATCTTAAATGATATCCGAATTTAATATTATCGGTAGATATTACAGTGTTAAGCAACGTTGCCTATCTTTAGAAAAACAATTTCTGAACGCTTGGATAAAGTAGGTTAACAATGAATAAAGTTAAGCAGCGTCGGGAGCGCCCGGTTAGCCACAAGCAGTCACCTATCCAGCTGTATGATACTGGCAAATTTCAAGTGTTTTTGCAATGCGATAGCCCAAATTTTCTGTATGTGTGTTATGATTGAAATAAATAAAAAAAAATTAAAAAAATTGTATTTCCGTGTCCATGGGCTGCAGCAGTTGGTGGGACTGCAAGCTCGTTTGCTACTCTCACGATATCAAAATAAATAAATAATGTGTTTCTGAGAACATTTTTAAGCAATCGGTTCTAGCTACCCGTTTATTGTTAGAAACTAGTGGCCAGAAGCATCCGATAGGTAGGTATTGGGCTGGCCACCACCTCCACGCGAGTAATTATTATACCACTCCATGAGTCAGTAACTCGATCACCAGAGCAGCGTAATAGACTTATGAGTAACTCTCGGAGCTGAGATGAGACTCGTTCCCAGCTGTGGGCACAGTGTGGGCTTCTACGAGTAACTTACGAAACTAACAAACTTTATTTGTGTGTTTCTAACTTAAAACATCTGATTTTAATTAGCTTGCTGTAAGTAGTTACGCAGATTGTTCGGGGCAGTAAGTACGGCGCTACAAATAGTCTCAATTTGGCAACAGTTTGAGCCTGCGTGTAATAGTACTTGGGCTGCAATCGTTGCGGTACAGTCAGTACGTTCATAGCCGGCCCAACTACTCAACGGGATTTTTGTCTGCTTCCAAGGTGTACATAGTGATATAGTGGTAATGGAAACAGAAAAAGAAGATGAAATGGTTATTGTCTTTTTTATTCACTCATAATGCTACTCTCCGTTGAATTGGAGCCAAAACGAAAAATTTCCAGCTCCAAAAGCGAACAAAACACGGCTATTATGAAAATTGAAAAAACGAAACAATGAGTGCGGCCAGCAGAAGCGACGTCCGTCAAAAGTTTCGCATTGCAATCCGGCGAACGGCCCCGCATCCGTCCCCTCCGTTGCGGGTTGCGAGTAGGATTAATTAGATTGATGTTTAAGTGGCGGTGTCGGTTAAATAATAATGGTGCGCGTGGAGTGGTAGGTGGTAGGGCCACGGCGACTCATTGAGGAGGTCGTGGAGGCACGGCGGCGGCGCGGGGCGTGACGTCACGCGGCGGGCCTCGCGCACGCGCCCAACTATCGAACGGCATGTGCCACTCGCCGGCCGACCGCTCCGCCCGACCGGATCGCACATTTTTATTTTCCCACCTCACGTAGATCCGCGAGATCCCGATTCAAAGAGAAACACGCCCGAAACGCGTTTCTGAAGCGCGCGTACAGGGCGGAACTCCGCGGTCGCGGCGTCTGATCGAATCCAAAATGGACGGCCGGAGTGGTGTCGGGAGCCGTGCGCGAGCCCACCTCTGACCGAACGGCTCTGTTCATGCACGGTATGTGTCTCGTTACATAAATGTTACGCAAGTTCAGGACGGAGTGGACGATAGGGGATTCCGTTGTCGCGGCTGGCCGGCCGAGGGTGCAGTGAACTGGAGCCCATGTAACGCTCGAGGACCTACTACCGTGAGTACTCATAGCGTAACCCTACACGCCCTCGCATGGCTCCATGTGCAACTAATTAACACACGAGCCGACTTTGCGATCGGCATGCGGCGAGAAAACCACGAGATTGTTCAAGGAAAATCTCATTTGAGGTAGTCAGTATCGATCGGTTCGTTATCTGGAGCCCCTGGAAATCGCCCTTTGTCGAGTACACGCGTTGCGATATCGATAAGCGTGTAAAACATGGATTGCCCTGTTTGCTGAAACGTTTGGATATACCTAGCATGTCTATAATGTTGGCATCGAGCGCGCCTGTCAACACTATCTAGTTAATCCTTTGCTTATGGTGTCGATTTATTCATCATTAGACTTTGCCCGCGACTCCGCCCGCGTAAAATACGTTTTCCCGTTCAAAATTTCATCCCCCATTCTTCCCCCTTCGGAAATGAGTTTTTAAGTGCCAATATCCAGGGCTTAGGCTATCTACACACTAAATGTCTTGTTAATCCTTTCAATAGTTTGGAGTGGTTGAGTAACCA
The DNA here is from genome assembly GCA_018245355.1 of Dalla costala. Classification (NCBI taxonomy): domain Eukaryota; kingdom Metazoa; phylum Arthropoda; class Insecta; order Lepidoptera; family Hesperiidae; genus Dalla; species Dalla costala. The sequence goes on along the minus strand of DWMR01001171.1, from coordinate 2,253 downwards.
ACGTCCGTCCCTCCATCCATTATCCTTCCACCCTCACAAACTTTTCCATTTCCATGCAATACTAAGCTTTCCCCGCGTAAAATAAGTTTTTACATAGGTACAATCTGTCATCCTCTAATTCACCTTAGGTGATGAATCTTAAAAAACCTATATCTATGTCCTTTTTAAGAGTCCAAGCTATCTTGAAACTCAAATACTTATAGATATCGGTCAGGAATTATAGCGTGATTGAGTAAGAAACATCCATACATCCATCCTTGTCGAGTTTTACATTTATAATTTTAGCAGGATTAGTAGGTACGATGGTTGGACCCACCTACGGTTCTTGGTCGGTCCTTACATTTTTGATGAACTTGGCCTATCTGTCATAAACTTATGAAGGTCGTTGTTAGAGATACTCAAGTAGGTACGCTAAATTACATCAATTGTGTATGTTAATGGTAATAATAATTGTGTCCTAAGAATGAAAGCATGGTTAATATCCCAACACTGTTTTAAAATATTAGGTAAATAGAGAAAAACAATTTTTAAACACGGTCGTCGGCCACCGTCGATGCGTCGACGGCTATTTTTGTCGTTGCTGAAAATCTTAAACAACCTTAATCTTAGAAGTTTAAAGCTAGTATTTGTGTGGAATGCGGAAGTTAAGCACCCCATTTCGAGTGATTTATGTGTGCCATTGGTCGACGGCTGCCGTTGACGCTAGTACGGCGTCGTGTCGACGGCAGCAGTTGAAAAATTGCCGTTCGTGTGTAAGCAAGTTGCTGTCGTCTGAACAAGCCCTTAGGTTTCGCGCAGTCCCTTATTCCCCTGCTATTTGGATGCCACTACAGAGCATTTCAATATACTTAGGCACTGTGTTGTCTGTGATAGATTCAGCTTCGTGCACTTTATTTTTGATCTCTACGTAACGCAACCTTATTTCAGATTTTTGCATGAAATTAAGTCATAAATTTAGCTCACAATTATTTTTACAAATGTGTGTTGATGTTGTGAATATAACAATGTTTAAAAAATTAAGTTCAATAGGAGGACCTGCTAGAAAATCCATAACATAATAAATGTCAGGAACTCTTCCATAATTTAACTAAATGATAGTAAGTTAATATTTCGGTACTTAACTAATTACTCCGATTCACACAGTGAAGGTATTCTTTAGCCCCGATGACCCTAATTATGGACTCAAAAGACTGTTCTTTATTCATATTATCACCTAATTATGCTCTTGAATGAATCGATTTGCTCGAGATGAATAAATCTGTCTAATTATCTATGGCTGTATTATTTTGCAAAGACGCAAACGGAACGTCTTCTTGTAAGTTTCTTTTGTTGACCGCAAGGAAGCAATACATGCTACTATATGTACTAAGTAATTAACTTATAGCTTCCACGGTTGAATGTGATCAATGGATATTTGCAGAGTATTTTTAACCGATTTCAAAAAAAGAAGGAGGTTCTCAATTCGACTGTTTTTTAAAAAAAGGTTTTTGTTACTACAGTACTTTTGACTGGGTGAACTGATTTTGATGATTCTTTTTTTATTTGAAAGCTGGTGCTTCTCGTGTGGTCCCATATAAGTTTAATTGTTGTTGAACCCTTGACTTCGGAGATACATCGGAAAACTCTTAAAATGATGTCGTCAACATTATACTAATTTGTTCGCGTTCTAATTCCGTTACTTGAGGTGTGTTATGTTGGACCTTCATTGTCGGAAGTCGGTTTTTTTTTGTTATTTAGTTTACCATGGTCAGGCAAATAGGCAAACGGGCCCTGATGGTAACTTCTTCGTCTTTGAAACTTGTAAGATTAATTAAAAAATGCAGTTCAAATGTTTAAGAAAATCGAAGTTTCTTAACTCATTACCATAAAGGGTGCGATATTATATAGAACTGCAGTTCTTCAGTAAAACAAGTTAGTAGCGAGTCACGTTGCCTACAAAATGTATGGGAAAAGTTTTTTATGATTTCTGACATTCCTACTCTAATCTCATTTGGTCCGCTGCCTGGCGTCTTTTGAACCTTATAAGATCGATTGGCATCAAAAAAGTATTTGTGTAAACTGTCCATTTCCTTACTGACTGTATATTTTTCCAAAATCTGTAAATGCAGGTCAAAAGATTTTCAAAAGTTAAGGATGGTCTCCTGAGAACGTCTTCCCGTAGGTACAACGCTTAAGGTACCTGGACCTCAAGACAAAAATCTTTTCTGTTCACGCTAACGCTAACGACATCTTCAAAATGTATGTGAATTGGCG
>DWMR01001170.1:0-10049 GCA_018245355.1 Dalla costala | reverse complement strand
GAATATCGGGACAATTTGGGATTCCTAGATGGCACACCCCTTACGAGGGTTGAATAGGGGATGAAATTTTGTATGGAAATAAGACTAACGCGGGGGGAGCCGCGGGCAACAGCTAGTAGTAAATATCTACAAGTAATCTACTGTTAAAACCGTTAAAACAGTAAGGTTGGCAACACTGCCACAGTCCTTTCCGTTTCCTGATTTTATTAGGAACAGCACAGACAATATAGGAAAGGACATGAATAACAGTTAAAAAATAATTCCTCCAAGGTTATAAAGATAAATATATACATTAAAAGCATACATCACCGATACCGATTACAAACAATGATATTATAGAGCATAACTATTGCGCATCTATCTAAAATGATTTAAAAAAATGACGGGTAAGCAAAACAAATGCCACTGTAATGCGTTATTAATGTTATTAATATTATACATACAATACAATAATACAGTTATTGTTCTGAGAATGCGTTATTAGCAGGAGCGTCAAAAGCAAACTGGACAATATTATCATTGGAGTATTTACTTCAATGCATATTATGGCCATTTATTTTTATTCAAAAAGAAAAAGTGCTTTATCGCTTACGCCCTACGCTACGCTAATTAGTACATTACAAGCTACATTAATCTTTGTTTTATTAAAAAGATAGCCATGAACATGAACATATTTTCATAGGCAATACATTAAGTATAGATGTATTCGTCTATGCATAGAATCGTCTATGACCCATGTATGAAATTTGATAAAAAATGTTTCTTCGGTAAACAGATGGGCGATGGTCAATGTTATATTTGGATCCTGTACTAATAGTCCCTACTGGTCGAGCTTTAATCGCCTCCTGTGTGAATTGTCCTAATAATGTCCTGCATTCTATTTATTTCTTCAAAAGAAACACACAAAGAAACTTAACAATACATTTAATGAAGTACAGACAAATATATTACAAAATAATTAAATATTCCTTCTTTACCAGTAAAAAAGCTCTTAATTATTCTTTTTAAATGTAACAGTAAACTTTATAGTGATAAAGTGGAGTTAAATAAATCGTAACATGTAGTTTATATTTTTATTATTATACCTACCTACATTAATAAAAAAATAACAAATAAAAAATTTAAAAACTGACTTCAAAACCACAAAGTAATAATTTTGTTTATACATGTAATATTTTGAAGTCCATGTGTACAAAGGTCATCAAAACATTGTGAAGTATTTTGAAATTTTGCAGCTCTAAAGAGATTAGTTAAATGTTTTACTCGAGGAAGAGTGAAGTCGTGTAATTCTACAGCAAGATGCTGCTCCGGTCCATAGAGGCAGAATAACCACTGCCTATTTTAATAACCATTTCAATACCTGGATTGGAACAAATGGCACAATCAGATGGCTTCCGAGATCACCCTTTGGACTTTGCTATGGGGAAATATTTTTTTTTGTAAAAAACCAAATTTACAAAATACTAACTGTAAACGAGCTATGAACCAATGATTACAATATAATTTTGAATATTCACCACAACTCGCTATTAAAAGTTACTCGAAATTCAGTCGTTAGATTGGAGAAATTTAGATTTCATGCTTTTCTTTTCATTTAATTTACCACGTTTGTTAGAGAGATTCGATCCTATTTGTCGGGTTTTAGTCGGTTCGATTCCCAAGTGTGCCAAGCGTATTTAAAAAAATAAAGGAATGTTTCCTTTAAGTAAAATTGGCCATCTCTAGTATTTAGAATACTTCCCCTCCAGGTGAGGTCACAAAATTCCACCCTGTATACTAAACTCCTTTCATTCATTGTAATGGCCGAGACCGCTGTTGCGTCCGCTTCGAGAGGTCAGCAGCATGGCGAAATTTCTCTGACTCTGTTGTCACCAAATCGCAAATTGACGTTTATGCGTACTGTGGTGTCTACTTAAGTGCTATTATAGCCATATCATGGATATCACATTCAGTCACATTGCTCCATAGTAATGATTACTATTGTATTACTGTATTACAATCCAGCAATAGAAAACAGTTGTAAAAACAAGATCAGTTCAGAAATGTCAAGTCTAGTCTGATTTGATCAAAGGATTTGATGTCTGAATCCAGAAATTAATCTAAAATGTATCTACTTTTACAAAGTAACTTTGAAATCAATCATTTAACAGAATGCTTTATTATTTTTCAATCTCTAGTACAATGACAAGATTATTAACTTTTTTGAAAAGCATTTTGTCAGGCAGTATATAAATGAATAATAAAAAGTCCAATTAAAATGTTTTCAATTAAATTTTCTCAGTACATAGTTCATCATACTGGATGTTTAACAATTTTGTCATTGAACCACCTATTGTACGAAAGTATTGTAAAGTCACTAAGTGCGAGACCATTTTATCACATCCCTTAATGTACTTATATTAACTAAACACTAAAGGGAACTATAACAAAATGAAAAAAAAAACAGTGTAAGAAATACAGTTACTTCAGTTAATTTGCAACAATTTTCCCCCATTAATAGAGTTACTGAAATTTAACTTTGGCTTGGATTCTTTTCAGATGTTTCTTTACGTGTAATTAAAAATGTATATTCCAACCGATGTCATACATGTGAAACCATAAAAAAAAAAAGTTGGTTTTTAAGTGCAACATTCTTGCAAAATATATTGGAAAAGGAATACGTCGAAATATTCAGCATAACAAAACTTACTATACAAATATCATCTATATACATTAGGAATTACACATTTTGTTATTCTGCCTGCCGTAGTTTTGCTAGTCTCTGTGTAAGCTCATCCTGTTCTGCAGAGCCTGTAGCAGTGCCTATTGACGTGCTGGGCACACCAGATGGCAGCTCCATATTGAGTTCCAAACTGAAAAAAAGGTAATTTATTGAAGATAATTTTTTTTTGTTTTTGTATTTCAATTTTCAGCATGGTGGTCCTTCAGCCAAACTGCAATCAGATCACCGACACAGTTTGTTCACAAAATAAGTAATTATTGATAATATACATTGTCCGAATGTGTGTGGTCTAAGTTTGCTGCTCTCAACTCACACCACTGCATAACTATACTACATAATAATTACATTAAGCTCACATCCAATGCCAGCCCATGTTGCGTCCTACATCCAACAAACCTTCAAACACACATATTGTGATAGTGTGATTTGGGATGAGTATAAACAATAAAAAATGTTACATACCCTGCCTCATCAGCCACTTGCTGGAGCAACTTGTCTACATCTCCCTGCGGCACCGTGGTGGTGGTCGTCTGTGACATTGCATTCTCCATGTATGACGACTGCACATCCAGATCTTCAAATTGACTTTCAAACTTGTCCATCAAGTTAGATATCTTCTCCAGGTTCATTGATTGCATGGCTGCATCCATAGCTTGCACAACTCCCGCCATTGAGTTTGTTACCTGGAATGGTAAATTACAAATTACAAATTACAAATTCCTTTATTATCCAAAAACACGTGTACAAATCAGGTGGAATCCCTGCACTCTACTTTAGTTTGCACTGTGTTGTAGAGGGCAGTGTCTTATATATATTATAATATTATATATAATAATAATAAACAAATTACAATATACTAGACCTTACTTCTATATTAACTAGCATGCATTTGGGGACAGGTTGGAAATGATTTTTTAAAATCCCGTCACTAAAGGGGTAAATTTAGTATGGAAAAATTATTTAAACAATCAAACAAACAAAAATTTTAGCTATTTAAGTTTAAATAATTTTTCCATACTAACATAATTTCTATACAACCAAAGTTGCAGGAACAGCAATAAAAATTAAAAAAAAAAAATTATTATAAATAAATAAAATAAATTATAAATTTAATAATGAAAAGTACACCTTTCTTGTAGTCAGTGCAGTTTGAACTCTGCTCGATACAGCATCAACCCTTGCGGACATACGAAGGTAGTTGAGGGCTTGGTTTTTTTGCCGTATTGCATTCTCTGCATGTATCCGTGCCCCCTCCATGTTGCCTTTCTGTATAGCCTTTTTAGCCTTTTCTTTCTCTAATTTCTCTTCTTTCTCACATTTTTTGGAGTTCCGCTCTAACTCTTTCACAGCAAATTTTAAATTAAATAGATGTTCTGGTGGAATAAGGTGGTGAATTAAGGATTTTATAGGCTCCTAAATATTACATACATATTATATTTGATACATGTCACAGTTGTGTACTTTGTACTCTCGATTAAGACCCATTGGCGTATCAATGATGCGGATTCGAAAAATGTGCAATAACTTACATGTTACATACAATATGTGCTATACTATACATGGGTCATCAGGTCATCACACTAAACCCAACTCCTGGCTCATCTCAGTCAACCCATAGACCGAGCGATGGATGGCACTGCTTTTTTCATGGGAGGCCAGTGAGTGCCATTCTAGCAACCATGACTCATCGCATCAATGAGGGTTACTTATTTATAATGATACATTGTATACTATTTTATGTTCCTAATTTTAAGTTGGTTTTTGTGAACTGTTATACTTAATGGTGTTTACTATTTGTTATTTTAAAACGAAATATCGAATGAAACAAAAAAAAATTGTACCTTGTTTCCAAAGCAAAGGATGGCAAAAAATACTTGCAAGAAGTGCCACAAATCTTTGTGGTGAACACAAACTTCATGTGGGTCATAAATGGATTTGTTCTTAGATTTGTACCAAAATATTTAGGTTTTATATGTCGTTAATTTTAATATTTATGTTTGTTTCCCATGTTTCCCATCTATTTTATAATAATTAAGCACTTTCAAATCATAAAAATGTAGATTTTGCATACTACCTACTATGACTTCTTTCTAAATGCTGTTCAATTAATAAATAATGTTGTGTTATTTAAAATAAACAATAATATGTAGTTGAAAATAGATACAAAAAAAATATTTTATTGAATGAGACCTTTGAAACCCCCTTTAATAAAAAGCATAGTCGAAATGACGAGGGTTTGTAATAAGTGTTGAAAAGTAAGGTTAGTGATCCAGGGTTAAGTTATTGAATGATAATAAATAATGTTGTGCTAACACTTAACCAGTTTACATTTCGACTTAGAGCATGCATTGCTAGTGGATTGTGCTGAACATATCCAAAGTTGTGTTTTACATGGTCACTTTAAATTCCAAACTAACATTTTATAACAACAATATAAAATGAGTTTAACTTTTCTACTAAGTACCTAGTTATCTACAAATGCCCAATACAATAGAATGAAAATTTGTACATCTGAAATTATTTTTGTAAAAGGATACTTTCCATTGCGGCTGAGGACATTTCGTTCCCCATTTTGACGACTTCTTAAAACTTTGTAATAAGGAAATTACAGGCAAAAATCCTATAATCTATTTTGATGTTGTTTGTTAATGTCACAAAAGAATAAACCAGATCAATTCCTCGTAATCTCGTAAGATAATTCAGACAGACACACCCACAATACAAAAATAAACAGCTTCCATTACTTTGCAAAAGTTAGCTGTTCACATTTACACTGTCTGACTCTTGGAGGACTTGGAGGACTAATAGAAATTAATAGAATATTAGAATAGACTCCTGGACCGCGTAATATTATACAAAATAGGTAGGTATACAAATAGATCTGACAAGCTTGACTCAAATCACGATATGACACTATCAATCTGTCACTGTCAAGGCACTTCCGACTGTCATTGCCATGTCATTGTCTATCAAAATCAAAACAGAGTGCTACAAACATGTTATAAATAATACACTGTAGAAAGTTTTTATTCTGTAGTAAGAGTTTAGTTTTTTTTTAACAATTTTAAAAAAAAGGTTAGGCAATCCGTGCCATTCCGAAGTATCTATAAAGCTCTGAGGTACCAATAATGGCTTTTCTGTGTGTATTTAAAAATTACTTAACGAGTCGATAGAAATCATAGATAAGTCTGCATAGTCTGCAATAGATGTGTGTTGCCTACGAATATAATATAAGTAAGCAATATGAATTGTGCTTTTGGCCCTTAGTTTCGTTTTGGCTGAATGGTGTAAGCTTTGGCCACTATGTTGTGAATGTTAAATGCAATGCTCTATGGTGTTTTATGCTTTATGGATAGACGAATGTAACAACAGTGCTGCTGTGCTGCCTTGAGCGGCATCGGATCGAGGCGTAAAACCTGAGTTCGACGACGACGACGTCAAACCAAACATGTCAGTCGCACATAATGGCGGAGGCACCTAGTGTTTTGTACGTCGTGATCGATTCCAGTAATGTTTTTTGTTGGAACATTTGAAACTCAAAGTATGTTTGTCGCGTGATCCGGTACATTGCTTCGATCTCAATAGACTAAGTGAGCTCGCAGTAGCGGACTGAGGTAGTTATGGTGCATGTGTACGTCGCTATATCGGGAGGCTTATTGAATTAGTGTGTTGGTGTCGGTGGATCGAAGGGTCGCGAGTCCGGCTAGGGTGGCGGCGGCCAGGGTGCAGGATGGGGGCGCAGCAGGCGAAGGAGCGCGGCACGGCCAGCGGCGCGTCCATGCGCTCGGCGCGGAGCAAGCCGCGAGTCCCGAAGGACCCCCGCATGCTTGGATCCAACATCTTTACTGAACACAGCGGTGAGTCACAACCAGTTCTACCTTAATCTCTGTTAATATTCCTGTAATTATTCTTTGTTACACTTGTCTTGATCATTTACTCCCTGATTTTTTTTCATGTCCCAGTTTTGATAATTGTTTAACTGGAAACATTTGGTTATCTTTTATTCCGTTGCTACCAAACTTTGAAATCATGACTTGTTTTACATTGTTCTTTATAATTTGCTTATTATATGTACTTATTTCTTGTTATTTTACACTAAATAGTATTTTAGCTTCTGGGGGGTTTACAAATCGGCATCTTGAATCTGGGCAAAGGCAAGGTAACAGTGGAAGAGAATGGGGACATCCCCTGTGCCAGCAACTCTTGCTGCAAAAGTGTTTTTCGTTAAATTTACAAAAATTGGCTTGAATTTATTAGAGGTGGTTGGTAGCAAAATATGGTAAGTAACATGAATAAGGTCGACGGATTCCCGCTACGCGTTTTTTCTTTGTGAATTAAATCAGCATAAGAATAACCTAACCAATCTATCCTGTCTCTATGAGTTACTGAATTTGTTTCTTCTTTGTGGGTGGTGTCGCTCCCCTAGCTTCGTTACCAGAGATAATCCCCCACAAATGTGACTAGTAATCCACCTGTATTTATAGAAGTGAAAGATTATTGCTGGATAGTGAGAATGTCCAGAACTAGGTCCCAGTATGTGTGTGTCTGAACAATATGACATTAAAAATCATATATTTTCAAGTTTCAATGTGATATTTATGAGTGAAAACAGTTAGTAAATACTATATAAGCACTTAAGAATATTTAGAAGTGAAAAAAACATTTAAATTTATACTTGAGAAATCATGTTTTATGTTCGCTTGTGGTATAAATATGGCTTCATTTTATACCTGTACACTCTTAAAAGATAAAAATCCTCATTCTGTTGCATGCTTTGCATCCAGCATATTATATGGATAGATGTCACATTAAATTATTGTCAGGTCTTTGCATTAAATATTTTGTCACTCAAATATAGTCAATCATCTATTAATAATATAATCAATTGTATGAGAAAAATCTTCACTGTAAAGTATCAATCACTCTGGTCATCTCTGGATCGATGTGAAGTCCAAAATAATTTATATTTACGAACTTTTTACTGGCAAAGAATAATGGCAGATATAAGAATAACGCACAACAAAACTAAAGTACTACCAAAGCTCCTGGGATTTATATATATAAAACTATATATAGTTTTAATTCTTATTTGCACCCAGGTGAAGCGGGGCGCGGTCACTAGTTGACTATAAATTATTCCAAATTTTAAAATAGCAAGGACCTCTCCTTCAGGGCCTGAAACGCATCGGCGACACCAGTGGTGTTCATAGGCGTTGGTGAATACTTATCATCAGGTGGACCATTTGCTTGTTCGTGAAGCTAATATTTATTTTTATAAAAATATTTCGAATTTTCCCTTGAAATGTTAAGGAAAGAAGTTATTTATTTTAAAACACTCACAACTTTTAAGGTTATTGAGAGAAGAGAAGTAAAATTAATATCAACTTAAGTGCCTGCAATCTATAGTCAGATTAGTAGATAGTTTGAAATCTTATGAATTCTCTATATTGGATTTATTCCAATTATATAACCGACCCTTACTGCTGTCTCTGTCACACTATAACTATACAGATAAGAATCTAAATTATTATGGGATAGTTTTTACTCTAAGATCTTATTCAAAGAACTCAAAAATAATAAACCAATGAAGACTCAGAAATGGTTAACCAGTCTCTGGTAGCATTATACTCATATCATAGATAATAGTGAGCTTAAGCTCATTGAACTTTTTATATCTTTCAACTTACTTTTTTATTAAATTACATATATTTCCTGTTAATAGTTCCAATACATCTGATGAATGATGAATCTTTTTAATAATATGAATAAGATTCATCATCAAATGAGAAAGCTAGTTTGTTTGATACAGCTAAACTACAACCAATCTTCATAGAAATGGGGAGGGAGGCAGTTTGAGCCATGGAGTTTGTTATAGGATACTTTTAATCCCGAATAAGTATGTACAGATCCTGAGCAAATGAAACATTATAAACTGAATGTGGACGAAGTCGCAGCACATGTACCTACTTGATGATAAATATATCAAGAAGAGATATAGATAGAGAGATTAATATATTACTTATTCGTCTGCGAGACCCTTAGTGTCTTCACACTAACGTTTCTCCAGCGTAGGCGTTCCATAGGCGTATGCTCGCGCAGACGCCGCGACAACGCGACGCTAGTACAGCGTCATGTACAATCGTGTCCACATCCAACTCAAACTCGCGATTGGCCAATTCAATAACGCCCGACGCGATGCGTACGTCGCGTTGTCGCGACGTCTGTGCTGAGCATTCGTCTATCGAACGCCTACGCTGGAGAAACGCTAGTGTGAAGAAGCCCTTAGGGCACAGACACTGAGAGGATATGACTAAAAACATTTTGAAATAATGACATAAATCAAAGCCTATACAGTATACAATAAGTTAGTGTACTCTCTAATATCCCTGAAAATTGATTCAAGATTCGTTCAGCGGTTCCGGAGCCTTTCGCGAAAAAAAATGCATATAGACAAAAAATCTTAAAACAGTTGATTATGTTTAGGTATCGTATAAATAGCATTATTCCATTTAATAATTGACCTTCATTTTAATATCACAGACAGACACTCCAATTTTATTTATTGGAAAGATTATCACATTTATAACATGAATGCATTCTTTACTCTAAAATTCTTTTAGTAATACCAACATGTGGTCGATTCTTGCAAACATTTTTACCTTGCTAGATAGTTGTACTGGTGTGCAATAAAGAAGCTTTGAATAATGGTGACCAGCTTCAAATAGGACAAATACTAAAATTACTAACTGGGATTATTAATATCTACTAACAGCATTAGCTTAAACTTACAGTCCTAAGTCCTGTTACTAATAAATAGACAACTAAAGAAAACTAACTATAAAACTAAGATTGTGTGTTGTAGTGTAATACTGCAATAAATACTATTCTATTTTACTTGAATATTAAAATGCACATGCGATGTTGTTACCATGGTATTCTGGCAATTAAAAGCTGTCGCATTTTAAAATGTGCTTTCGCGTCTATTAAGACGCTCGTGCGATCGACTGTGTCGCTTCAGTTAATGTTAAAGAAAGAACTCGAGCGCTTTGGTTACTAAGTTGCAAAATTAGCCAGTGCGTGTTGAAATAGACGCAAATGGGCAATCAAATCAAAATTAAAAATCAAAAATGCTTTATTAATTTCAAACAAGATACAAAAGCAAGTTGCTCATCCACCAAGACGAAAACTAACAGTTAAAAATTAAGAAAGTACAAAATTTCAATTGAAGCTTATATTAACCCTAATATTTGCATAATGATTACCTACTTGTGTAATAAGTCCATTCTTTTTTAATATACACACATCAAAAGAGTCTAAGCAACATGCA
>DWMR01001169.1:0-10050 GCA_018245355.1 Dalla costala | reverse complement strand
CATTGGATAATTTGTCTGTAATGTTTGCCAACGCCATGTATATAATTTTTAAAATTATAATAAAGAATAAAGAATAATTTCAGCTCAATCGGATATCTGGACGTGGTTGAAAATTTGTTTGCAAGATTTGATGGAAACACCGTGTTAGTTACATACGAACATGTGTAGTTAAATAAAAGCTCATAAAAAGATAGTGTGTAAACACACACACGCAAAGAAAAAGGGGAAAGAAAGTGTTGTTTTTACTATTATTAAATAGTTAAAAATGATTATTACTTTGCTAATCGTAAATTGTCATCCAAACTTAACGCGTATGCATAATTTCAGCTCAATCGGATATCAGGAAGTGGTTGATAGATAGATAGGTAGATAGATAATACACTTTATTGTAATACGAATGTGCCGTTCCTACCAAATTAATGAACGAATGATGATGGAGCTATTTACAAGGCATTGTACAAATGGAAACGGCAGATTGCCTTGATATTAATGTAGTAAAAGTAAGCAAGCTTTTTGGGAACGAAGTTCTTTTACACGGCTTCCAGTAGAGTGAACTGGCAGTAATTGTCACGCGTTATACGACCTCTCCTCTCTTTCTCTCTGTCACTTTCTATTATATGTGTGTGTGATCGTGTTCGCATCGGTCTGCTCAGTGTCATTGGCCCTGTGAGATAAATAATGTGATGTACCAGGCTCTCCTCATAAGACGAAGGTGTTGAGATATACAGCCTGATGTACACAACACAAGCACAAGGATGGTTGTAAGCATGGATGTTGTAAGCCATTGAATAGAAGACTAAAACTACTGTCATTTTCAGTATGTTTGGGTTTAGGTTTTGGTTTTTTCATATAAAGAATATGAAAGAGAATAAAATAAGGGGAAAAAAGTTCTTAATTATTTTATTCTCATAAAAATATTAATTTTGCAAGAAAAATATAAATATAAATATTGTGTACCTATTCCAAAATCGTGTTATGAAATGATTTTGCTATCAATTTTAAGCGTTTGCGTATATAAGCGTTAATAATCTTAGGGAAGAGTAATGGAAGTGGCAGAATGAAATAAATATTGCAGCAGAAACCACTTCGTTCCTACCTGGGATCCCGCGATCCACACGTAATTTTTTCCTTTTAGGAATTTTGAAATTGTCTGAAAACAGTATTTTTGCTGCTTTGTTACAGTGCCGTGAACATGAAATTTTCGAAAATGCGCTCAGCCACATGCTAAGCGCAAAATGTCCGAAAATCAAATCGTAATGAAATGAGCAAATAAACGTAAATTTTTAATACTTTACCAGAAAATCATGATTTTGGACACAGCAGAAATGGGCCCCCCGTGCTGGAGACACTTCTGACCATTAGTGCTTACCTGCTTACCTAAAAATTTATATATAATATAATTATATTATGTATATAATTTAGTCAGGTTCAGATTTAATACGGTTTTGGCCGTGGGCTCTGTAAGTAACTAAACATCCGAGATATCTAGTTGTAGATCTCAAGGTACCAAGTTGTAGATCACTCAGCAGATGTAGTGGTGTATATTCATGGTATTGGACCATAAAAGCGCCCATCGTCTGTTGTCGAGGCAACACGGACAATAAATGGAGGTTGGCAATACTGAAGATGATGTTGTTTATATTCTGTGATGTTGTTTTTCACATGCTTGGCTTGTGTTTTTGAGGGCCAACGTCATTGTCATAACTGACTGACATCAAGATTAAATATGGAAGGAAATCGATTGTTGTACAGTTGTAGTTTTACAGTCAATCAGTCAATACCTTGATCAGTAAGCGGTATGACGTATCGAAATATACACGGTCAAGGCGTAGAGTTTGATTTACTTAGATTCGGTTGGAATTTGTAATTGTAAAAACCTCGCTACATACAAAGCCAAAAATGAATTGGCTCAAAGTTTTAGTGCTGAACATTAGTTTATTGGTTGTTTTAGTGAAGGGCGCTATAGTGCCGGATAGTGATGACATTGACGAACAAGGCCTCTACAGTAAGGCGGACCATGTTAACGTATTAACCATTAAAAACTTCGACAAGCAAGTTTATGGTCAGAAACATGCTACAGTGCTTCAATTCTATAACAGTTACTGTGGACATTGCAGAGCATTTGCCCCAAAATACAAAAGTGTAGCCACTGACATACTGCCTTGGAAAAATATTATTCAACTTGCTGTACTTGATTGCTCTGTGGAAGAAAATAATGAGATATGCAGACAGTTTGAAGTAATGGCTTACCCTTCACTTAGATACTTGCATGAACATTATGTGAAAGCTGCAGCCAACGTTGGAGACAAGATGCAGGCAACCGAAACAACTGAAAGCTTAAAAACTCAGATTATTGCTAAAATGCAAACAGAGCAGACATTGGGTCGCTTATTAATGGCCCCTTCCCTTGGTATAGCATCATATGCGACATACGCTGCAGCCCTCCATGATGTGCCAACCAATACTATATACACATTTCTTGTGTTTGAATGGGAAAACTCAACTATTGGGCCGAATATTGCCTTAGACATAAATGATTACCAAAATATAAGACTAAAAAGCGTGTCTGACAGCAATGAATTAGCAGAAGTTGTGGGTGCAAAGAACTTCCCGGCGCTGGTAGCCGTGGGGTCTGCGCTAGAACCAATCTTATTAACTCCTGCGATACCAACAAAACGAAATATTCTAAAATCCATCAATACATTTTTAAAATCGAAAAATTTTGTTTTCCCTGATCGAGATTTTGACATTCAAACCTTTGGCAATGATGTAACAAATGATAAACATCCTTTATCAGACTCTGACATAGTTTACTATAGTGACTTGGAAAAAACACTAAAGACAAACTTACACACAGAGATAACAAGGCGTAAGATTCTAGACAAGGAACCTTTGCATGCCCTATTGGATTACCTGGATGCGATAATAAGCACATTCCCATTCAGAGGCAATCTAAGAGACTTTGTAATGGATTTGCGTAGCTCTTTGGGAACAAAGACTCAGTGGGAGGGAAATGAAATTTATGACTTAGTAAGGAACCTTGAATCTGCACATGCTCCTGTCTTCTCTGATATGGATTATGTGCGTTGTAAAGGCAGTGAATCCAAATACCGTGGCTACAGTTGTGGTCTCTGGACTTTGTTCCATACCTTAACAGTTAATGCAGCTCGAAAACCAGGCAATGAGGGCCCACAAGTTTTGAGAGCTATGCATGGATATATAAAGCATTTCTTTGGATGCACAGAATGTTCACAGCATTTTCTAGAAATGAGCATCAGAAACAGGCTGTTTGATGTCAATGAGAATGATAAAGCAGTGCTTTGGTTATGGATTTCTCACAATGAAGTAAATCTGAGATTATCGGGTGATATAACAGAAGATCCGGTACATCCTAAACTTCAGTACCCAAGCCCGGGGCAGTGTCCAGATTGCAAGATAACTAGCGGGGCTTGGAACTTACCCAAAGTGTATCAGTATTTGCAAAAGGTGTATGGATCAGAACACATTCAAGATGCAAGGGGTGCACGGTTCGCCAGTAGTGTGGCTAGCCCCTTCTCCAACTTGGATATCGGAATGCTGAGCCTCCTGTACATATTCACTTTTTTTATTTTAATTATAGTTGTAAAGTTTTTGTATTCTAAAAGTTTTTACAGAAAACGCCGATACAAACATGAATATGGTAAAGTATAGTAATGCCAATCATTTTAGAGGGAAGAATATGTGGTTATTTTTATAATTTAGCAGTGCTTATTTGCTTTAGTAATTTTAAATGCTGTTTAGTAAATTTTACACTGTTCTACTTCAAGTAGAATATTATATGGTATTTACACGCACACATGCATTTATGTATGGACCAGTTTGATTTAATAATTTTATTGTATTTTATCACATACACTTACAATATATGTACCTTTATAACTATATGTGTACTTATAATATATATATGTTGGTATAACACTAAGTGCCTACACATTATTATATTATATTATGCTCTAATATAGTTCAAATTAGTGGTTTATGAAAGGTATTAGTATTATTAAGTATGTAACACATTTACTTATATCTGGAATATAAATCAGGTTTTTTTATGGACCCACACAACTTACATTAGTATTTAAACATCCAATATAGAAGAAATCATTTATTGAGCATAAATAATTTTATCAAACGAATTTACCTAGTGAAGTTTGGTCATACTATATGCTATAGCTGTGATCTAGCAAATAATAATAGTTATATTTTTATATAATCTAAATAGTATTTTTCCACCACAATTTGAGTCACCTTGGCCTGGCCTACTCTGCACTTAACAAAGCTTAGTACATTATAGTCTGAAAGTAGTACCTGCACCGCCCCAATCCTTTAAAGCAGCCAAATTAAGGCTTGATTCAGGCCACCTAAACGTGTGTTAAAGGCAGTGACTTTCGTTCTTGACATATCGTTCTCTGGTTTACCAAGTTGCCGGTCGGTTTGACCTCTTCGGCTCTTTCGCGATGACCTATGAGTTTGTCGCCAAATCACTTTCGCATGACGGCTTTTGCAGGGACGCCCAAGATCCCTACCCACTCTACTAAGAGGTCTACTAGTAATTACTAATAATATTTTTAACGAGGCTTTCCCCGCGGTCCCGTCCGCGTGTTTCCAATTATACATCCCTTTGTTACAATATTCATCCCGCAGGAACCGTGCCTTTTCATGGATAAAAAGTAGTCTATGTCACTCCAGCCCACAAACTGTATCTGTGCAAAAAATCACGTCGTTCCGTTGCTCCTTTGCGGCGCGAAAGAAGGGCATACAAAAAAAAAATGTTTTTACATATGAATAAGGATGCTCAAATATTTTACCAGCATTCCTTGAGTGAATTATATAACTGTCCACAAATACTTTCTTTGCTCAATTAATCGTTTTGGCTGGTGAAATCAGACCAATTGGAACTCTACTAATTCTATATCGTAGTTAGCTTTTCCGTGCAGCTTCCCCCGCTTCAAATTAGCTTTTTTCCCACTTAATTTTCGTGAAATAGGTAGGTACTTAGCGGACGTTTAGGCTTTATACATTCCTACAATTTCTTGATTAGCTAGCCTCGTGTCTCAATAGATGGGCTCTGATTTTGCAGCGAGTTCGTCTTTG
The DNA here is from genome assembly GCA_018245355.1 of Dalla costala. Classification (NCBI taxonomy): domain Eukaryota; kingdom Metazoa; phylum Arthropoda; class Insecta; order Lepidoptera; family Hesperiidae; genus Dalla; species Dalla costala. Next base: position 4,920 of record DWMR01001169.1, on the reverse strand, counting down.
AATAAACAAATGAATGATGTATTTAGTAGTATATACTTCGTATGGTTAGTCACTACAAATGGTGACAAGAAACAATGCCAAACTGAGTACCTAAAGTAGGTAAGATGAGAGTAACAGTATTTAACAGGAAAATTTGCAGTTCATTTGATGTCGTTTTGTACTGGTTATTGACCTCAACGTGTTGACCTGATTAATGTCTATTCAGTCTTAATGCGTTCTATCACGGTCACGGAAAATAAAGGCTGATCATTGTTAAAGCTATAGTTAAAACAGAGCTCAATACTTACTTACCAACTTTTACTTGGGGATTGTAACCTAGATAACAATCATGGTGAATAAGCTGTTTGAGTCTGGAACTTAGATTAAATCAAAAAATATGACCAGCGTCACAGGTTTGGTTAGTCGTTAGCTTCTGCGGGCAACGTACCTACTAAAATAATATTGTTATGTGTGTTAGGCCATCTTTTTCGCGCTACAGTCTGAATATGTCTCACTATGCGGTTATTGAATTTGCACGATTCAAGAATTTTAATTGAATGGGTGTGTGTTTATTTTGTAATTGCATGTAGCCAATTTTTCTGTAACGCGATGTAGGTACACGCACCTACTTCATAAACATCGATACATTGTGGTTTGGTGGTAAATCGTTCAAACTCAGCGGAATGATTGTTTTGATAAGGACCGATAATATACATTTTTCGAGGGAATGTAGATATTGTGATATATCTTTTGATTATGTTATTGATATGGCAGGTAATAAACCAGATTCACAAATTTTGCGTACGAACAAGGAAATTAGTAAAAACCTTGATCAAGTAGGCCTGATCTGATTCTTCTGGTTCTGACTTCTTGAGAATATCTCTACCCAAAAAATGTGATTAGTTGTTAATCTTCTTCCTGTCTGCAGACAATTGAAGGACTAGTTTGGCACAAAAGTAGACATAACAGAGGTCCTAGGAGATAGGCAGGCGGAACGACTCCTTAAAATTCCACTTAGTAACGTTGTTCATTGTGATTGGCTGTCGCGGCGGTCGATTCCAAAACATTTCTCACCATAATGCTGTGGGTACCGCAGTGACCGCGGACAGTAGAAATTTTTATCGCTCATGTGATCGATGGCATGTCGAAGCAATAGAGTCAGCTGGAATCAACTAGCATTCTGGCATGATATGTTCCCTTTCGTACCATGGGCTGCTAAAAACAGCTTGGAGCTTGTAGGGCAGGAATACTAGTGTACCGAGAGGCAGCTCCCCCCTAGTCCCCTTGTAGACTCGAGGTCCGATCCGTCCCTGGTCCAAATGGCCTGCTGGTTTTTCCGATATGTAATAGTTCAACCCATTAGCGGCCTGTATACTGGAGGAACAGTTCTCTCCTCAAAACTGACTAGGACTGTAGGGAATCCAGTGCGGATTGGTACGGTACTACTCCGGATATTTAAGCGAAAGTTTTGTAGGAAAAGCAAGTTGTATGCGGGAAGAACAAAGTGCAAAATCTAGTTTAACGCGGATTCCCACAAGCTGGGTTCGTCCATGGTCAGACTGGTAAACAAAGCGCGGTAATTTCCGTCACTTAGTAATGGCGCATATCGCCGGATGTTACGATACCCTCACCTATTATTACTACGCCCCACCACATTATCCAATTGTAGTCTTGCACTCAGCTCGTATAAAACGTGCTAGTTATCTAATTATTTAAAATTGCGTTGCGTTATGCAACTTTACTACGGCGTTGTGAGGTTTTTGTAAACAAAGCTGCAAAATTCCATGGAGTCTTAGCTTAGATGGCCACTTGTTTGCGACCTTGGACAACTTTAACCGATTTCTAATAGGACTGATATAGTAAAGTTGAATTTAGTTAAGGGTGCGTTGCAACTAAAGCGAAGACATTTTAGTGTGTCGGCAACAAAACATTTCCTACCAAAGGACTAATTACTAGGAAAACAATTGCAATTAGTAAATCTGATAGATACTAGAAGAACCTAATCACGCACGGTGTTTTGTGACATTGCACTTTTATTTTATTACAATAAGGTATATAAATATTCATAGTAGGTACCTACCTAAATCATAACATAACACACTGATTAATTAATATTTAAATAGATAATATTAGATATATATTGCAGATGTTTTATTTGTGCTAGTAAGGCAATATTTTTAACATTTTAATAGGTAATTAATATTGCTATGCATTGGATTTGATAGCGTTTATAGAGTTTAAGTTGTACCTCGTGAGTAAGGTGCGAACATAGGCTGAAATGTATTTAAGTATATAGGTAGATAATACTTATATTTATATCGTAGGTAACGTATTCGATACTATACGGATTTATTCGTTCAGATTCTGACTTTCAAATATGGCTAATTGTGTAATTTTATCGTAAGATGTTTATTTAACGTGATTTATTAGTGGCACGTAGAATCAATTCGTTGTATGCAACTGTATCATACATCAGTTTTACGTGAGTACTATATGTATAGTATAACAATATACGTTGACTCTAACATAGAATACGTCAACTGTTTCAGAAATGGTGTTATATTTTAAATTAATGACATAATTGTTCATACCGTTCGTGCGCGGTCCATAGACTAAATGATCGTAAATATCGACGTTTAAGGTAATTTTATCGCTGCTCGGTTGTTTTTGATTTAACCATAGTATATAAAAAATAATGTGAAATGTTATGATAGGTGGTTCTCGATAACTAGATAATAAGTAGGTAGGTACCTACCTAGTTGTTGATTGTTAAAATTTTCAATATTTAAGATAATGAATGATTACGCCGCAAATGTAGGCGTAATTAAAAATATTAATAATCATGTTTCATTAGATTTACTCATGTTTTACTTAGATAACTTACTATCTACACGAAATATTAATGACTTGTCTTGTGTATTCAAGCAGCTTGCTCACACCGCGTCGGGTGCAGATATCAGCCTTTTCGATAGGCTAAGGTCAGTTTACTAGTACTAGTACTTAATTTGGTGGTGGGATATGATAGCAATTGCCAATGCAACGTACCCAAGTATAACGTATTCTTACTTACTCTTATAACTTACTAGCTTTCACTCGCGTAAGTCTTTTTTCATACAAACTTTCATTCAACCGTCTAAAGGGATGTTTTTTAAAAAAAGCTTATATTCGTCCCAATGCTTCAAACTATCTCCATGCCAAATTTCATTATAATCGGCCCAGCTTTGGCCATGAAAGCGTAATCGACAGACGGACAGTTACATTCGCATTTATAATATTATAGTAAGTTGTTATAATAGTTCATAAGTGCTTAAACTAGAATCGAATTCGTATTCTTAGTTGTATAACTGTCGTGTTTCATAACGAAGCCGAAGTGGTTTTTAAATTTGAATGCACATACAAATTTTAAACCGGTTATCTTTCGTTTATAAATTCGTTCACTTTCTATGTCAGGGACCCACGTAACAGCTGATATTGAGCACCAATCAATATCTTGTTAATTCATTGCCTTATCGGGTAAAGTGACGAGGTGTCGCGTCAGTCGCGTGGTTATTCCCGCGTAAATTAGCCCGCGCAAATATTTTTACCCCCCAAACCCCGTTTACACCCCAAACAGCAGATTTAATGGTTTAAAACTTACGAATGACGGACGCTGCATTAAAATGTATCTCAGGGCATGAATTTAAAAGAAATGCTGTAGGTACGTTTTATGTCGACTAGTTTTCAACTAAAGGGCCATTGCAGTTATTAACGGATGCGTTCCACCGACAGCTTTGCATGACGGTATTTTCTTTGTTATGATAACGATCGTGCCATTTATCTTCACATTCCTAGATATTTGTACTCGCACTAGATACCTATGTATAGGTACGACTACCTAGTAGGTAACTACTTAAGTTCTGAGTTCTGAAGCGAACGGCTGATTGAAGCGAATACAGAGCAAATCTGAAAACATAACAGATAGGTACTTACTCGTAGGTAGGTACACTTATGGGCACTACGCTTGACAAAAATAAAAATAAGCTAATAATTTAAAAAAAAGATCAGGTTCTAGTTAAATTAAACGCTCTTAAAACAAAATAAATACAATATAGGTAGGTAGGATAAAGAGGTTAGGGAAAATCTTACCTACACTTAAACTAGAGTAGGTAGGTACCTATCTATACCTAGGCACTGAACAAATTGCATTCTCAGCAATAGGTAGGTAGGTACAATATTATATATATATATATTGAATAGGCACACCGTGTGACACACTTTATATGACGTAGATATAAGTACCTAGATAAAATAGTACTTATATCCATTTTATCAATTTGAATAAGAAGTAGGTATAACTTTTATTGCCTATTATTAAACTTAAGTACTATTTAGGTACTATAGAACCAATGTTTGTACATATGTAGGTACGTACATTAATCACGTTCTTCAAAAGTTCTGATAATTTATTTTGTTTATTTTATTTATTTATTTATTTAGTACCTACCTAGTTAGTAACTACAATAGGCTGTTTGTTATTTAAATTAAGTATACGTTAAGTAGGTACAAAAAGTATGGTTCGTAAAACACATGATTTTTTTTCTGCTCTTATAAACTTTCTACATTGCCTTGAGTCGGTAGGGTAACAGTGTTAACAGTGAATGCATGCAATGAAATGAAAATATAGGATGGGATGTCCCGCACACATTAAGCAATGAGCATAATGTAATGTAAACGCAACTTCGATATAGGTAGATGAAGTAGAATAATTTCCCCAAAACGTATGTTCTTTTATGTGGCTCGTCTATTCTTATGTGTGGCTTATCTATATTATATTATTATATCCCCCCCCATAATAATATCTATGAGTATTTTTTTTTTTTTTTTTTTTTTATGTCCAACGCTGGACGAACAAGCAGACGGGCCACCTGATGGTAAGTGGTCACCGTCGCCTATGGACATTTG
>DWMR01001168.1:0-10057 GCA_018245355.1 Dalla costala | reverse complement strand
ATTACAAGATACGACGCACAAATTGGCGGTCTTATCACTAAAGAGCGATCTCTTCCAGACAACCATTGAGACGCAATGGTCTATCGTCTAACGATAACAACCGGAACCAACCGTGTTCTCTGAAGGACGAAAGGAATCCAACTCCCGAATTCCGACCGCGCTCAGTATTGCTTAACTTTGAGTCACAGTTACGATTCACAAAAGCTCTTTGAGCGCTTCATAATATGCTATTCTATAAATTCACTAATTAGATCATTTCGGTCAATTAAGTTTCGTGTATTTCTTGATTTAATGAATACACCTGACGACTAATTGATTTAAGTAAAAATGTCGTGATATTTATTGCTTGCTCCGTTAATTGAATGTTTTAATTGGCGACGAAGTAATGAATTACATTTTGCGATTGGTTTTAATATAAACAAAATGAAAATTGTTGGCCAAATTAAAATGTTATATTATAACTATCGTAATTGGAATTTGGAATACACATTTAAGAATTACGCACGTTATGATATACCTACACCCTTATTATACCAATACCGCCAAATTACCATATATCATTACCACGTAATCAGTGTGGAACAATTCCATGGTTTTGTCTGTTCACGGTTAGATATGCATACAGACAGACGTTGATCATTTTTGCTTCCGCTAATGGTACTGGAAACTAAAAGGAATCGATTAAATCACGCGCAATGGCTTCCAGTCGTGAATCACGAGCCGTCAAGGAGATCGTAATGGTTGCACGGTTCATCGCGTCCTTCGATAATGAGTGTGTCGAAATTGTTCCATACCCCGCCACTACCTTTAGCGGCGGCAAAGAAGTGAAATTCTAATTCATGAACAATCACAAATGTCTAAATAATAATAAATCTAATTTGAAGGTAGGTACTAATGTGGGCTAACTGTCTGCCTTCCAAGTATTCTGGTTCAAACGTCTTGCGATGGTGAAACCACATTTACCAACCATAACCGAAAAGGGGAACCTGCAGTTTCACAGCAGGTCCTAACTAACAACATTCCATCCAACAAGGTGGTCTTGAGCAGGTTTCCAGAGGGGCTATTCCGAATTTAAGGTCTTAGGCTTAATTTATCCAAGAAGGCGTTACGACTGCTATCTTACGATAAGAACGTGTAGGTACGCGTTAAAAATAGTAAGTATCAAGTCTTGGCCAGCGACCTAGCCATTTTGTGTTCAGACTTAGTCCTTAAACTATTGTGTTCTTAAAATTGTTGAATGCTTGCTTACGGCTTGAAAACTTCTAACAGTTGGCCACTCTAATAATCCGCTTTAAATCCGCTTAACCAGTCGCTATTCTAGCTAGTTGAGTAAAATGTTATTCAAATGTATTCGCATGCTGGTATTTTAATCATAATATCACCGTAGCAAATGGCATGTGCATTACTACCAGTTGTCACGTAGTATTAATTGGCCGGTCACAGGGGCATTGTTGCTCAGAAGGGATTTATTGGCCGTCTCATTTTTAAACCCATACTGGCAAAGATACAATACAACGTCAAACAACGAAACACGGTTGTTGTAGTGGTAGTGTAGTAACTCCCTAATCGTACCATTACGAAATCAAATCTACTACCTACAATACTATTTCAGATTGACATAAACATCGCAAAAAACGTATCCTTCGCTGAAAACTTCCAAGTCAATCGCTGCTGATTGCAGCTTGCGTGATCGACCAACAAACATGCAGTGGAAAATTATTTTTGAATAAACATGTTCAGGTACGTACACACTGTTCTTATAAATCATTAAAAAGCGCTTTGCCATCATTGTGCCGGTCAAATGGATAAAATTTATTTTCTGACAATTAACCTTGTGCTATTAAGTATTCTGTGCAATTAGTCTATCAGCATTCGTTATTGTAGCCTTAGCAGGACAGAAAGACATTGAAGTTGAAGTTAAGTAGAAGTTACACAATAAATTTAAAGGTAATAACTAGCTTGTTTTAGCAAACACGTGAATGCATTTAATAAATTAATGCTAGTGCTAGCAAGTATCCTACAACCAATTAGTTTAGTCGATCGGTTTCTATAACTTGAGAAATATATCAGTTTGTGGAAGAACATTGAATCTAAGTAAGTTGCAACATTAGACGACTGAGTATTTTAAAAGCTTTTGAATTAATTTAATTACATTTCCTACTGAAAAGTTTTATTCTTAAACATAACTTTAGTATCCAAATCCTGATTGGTTGGTACCTACTTAAATTATGGAAGCAATTCCAAAAGCGATATAAAATAGTTACAATGTAGGTATAACAAATAAATGCGTACAACGTAACCTCTAAAAGCTTACTAATTTTAAAAGTTTGGGTTATCACTTAACCGACCGGTATCGATTTTCATTTAGCTCTCATTAAACAGGTCATTAAGGCAGTGTGTTTTCGAGAAAGCGTCGTCGATGGACGAAAGGCAATATTGCTCTTTGTGCCATCGCGTGTAATAATGCAGTGATTAATGGCTCAGGCAATACACGCGGCAACTTCTTTGTTGCCTGGCAAATAATAATATTTGATACGAAGCCGCCGCCGCCGTCGCAGACCCAGCCTTTCATATTGGTATTACTATAATGACGATACCAGATATAAGGACTTTACGACAGTAAGTTTATTTGAACCAAGAGGCTTCCGGCGTTTGTAAATTATGTTTTTATTTGCTACGTGATTGTTGAAATAAGTAGTAAGACTTCGACGTTAAATTTTGTGAATCAGCTTACGAATGTAAGAAGTAACTTACAGACAGACGTTGTAGTTTACAGACAGACGTTGTAGTTTACATAAATAAGGGAGATAATTGGTGTGTATCCGTTTCTGAATTTGTAATAGTAAGCAGCAAACGTAGTCCAAGGAAAAGGCTGGATCTAAAAGGGTTTCCGATTTATCCTGAATGATCCATTATGTTCTCGTTTTAGACACGTACCTACCTGCTACAGTACAATAAGTTATAGACACAGCCATACTTACTTACTCGTAGATATGTATAAGTTTTAAAATGTATGTGGACTAATATTTGATTAAATTTGTTTATTGTGTGGCATTGTGTGGTATTGTAACGTTATCCCTTGATACCATACTAAAAATATTAGGTCTAAGTATTCTTGCAATATATTTTTGTGCTGTATAATTTGTATACTTACTTATGAGTTACAATTTGAAGATAACCTACATGAGAAGAAAAAATCGAACACAAAAAAGAAAAAGAAGTAATGAAATAAGTTAAAGCTCATTACTATTCTGAGGCCCTGTTACAACGAAGTTCCAAAAATGCTCAAAAAGAGCGCTCCCTCAGGGCCTGTGACGTAATGACTACAGTTAGTCCCCCGAGTGTTTTTTCGAACGGACAGTTTGTTGCTGTTGACCCTATTTCCCTATTGGGTATCTTTAGCTTAACCGAACAGCTCTTGGCGTTGGCGACAATGACTACAATGTCTTCATTACTATAGACACCCTAATTTTTAACCGCTTAATTTTGTGCGGTAATAATGACACTTAATTGCATTTAAGTAATTAAATATCACTAATATTTACGTTATGTTACGTTCATGCCTGAGAGTTCTCCATAATGTTCTCAAAGGTGTGTGTAGTTCACCAAGTAAATCCTTGTCGTGCTGAGAGAAGATCCGTGCACATTAGTGGGCCAGTGATGGGTTGTAAGGAAAATAAGAAGAATATTATACTACAGAATCCCTAAGGCTGCACCCGCATAAGTTTTGCTTTTACATAATCCTACTAGTAGTAGGTACCTATTATAAATGCGAAAATTTGTTTGTTTGTTTGTTTGATACGCCTTCACGACTAAACCATACAACCGATCTTCATAGAATAAGATAGTTTGGGTCATGGAAAAGGCCATAGGATACTTTTAAACCCAATGACAATCTATAAATGTAAAAGTGTGTTTGTTGGTTTGTCCTTCTTTCAGGTTGCAACAGAGTGACGGTTCTATGTGATTTTTTGCAGTAATTTTCATCCCGTAAAAATGCAGGGTGCCTGTAGGCTAAACAAGGGAATTTTGCCCGGACAGAGCCGAGAGCAAAGCAAGTAGTTTATAAAGTTTTAAACAGTTTCATTTACATACTGTGAACGGTAATGATCCTGGAGATGGTTTAATTACTTTAAATATTATAGGTTGCTCTAGTCTAGTCATGAGATCGTAAAACGTGATCAAGAGCAAGCAGTGAACTATCCTTTAGGATATTTTAATGAGGCCTCCTCCAATCTTTGAGGGTGTTGAGCGCAGACGGCTTTTTAATATGACTCTATTAACCTTAATTGCTAGTGTCACCTACATTTAATATTGCATCTACCAACATTTATTGAAATATTATGTTAAGGTTAATTTTGAATCGGTGCATATTATTATAATCTAGACTTTCACTAAACAAACGTTAAAATTAACAAATTGATACGAAATTTTGTTTAAGATAGTTAATGTGACGTGTCTGTGACATTGAAGATAATTTCAAAATATCATCTGAGTTGGGTCGACTTAGAACAACTAATAAAATACATTACCAAATTTTTATCTGTTTGTACACGCAGCACGCAACAAGTACAGAATGGATTCTTATGATATTTAGCGTGAGGACAGTTTGGAATCCTAGAAAACGAGTAAAGGCAACTTTTTTTTAAAATCGTCTCGTAAAGGCTAGACTAGAGGTGTTTTACGCGGGCCGAACTACGGAAAGGTGTTACTTAGCTTAGGTATATTCATCGTACAGTGGCCCAAATTTTGTTTTCATATTTAATTACTTCTTTCAATTTATGATAGAACCTTCTGGTTTAAAGCGTGTTGATCATCGAACCTTAATTTAAATTGGTGCTAGGTATTATGGCTTATTCAAATAAAACACCTCTTGCTTATAAAACAGTCGACTGTTACAGAATAGTTACTCAGAAAGGGGTTTTTACCCATCTTTTACCTAACATGAGCATTGATTAAATTAATTTGGTCATGTAGGTGGGCTGGTTGTATTGAGGTTTGGTTATACTGGACTAATTAAACCTACTTACCTATTTATACCTACCTACCTTTCCCTATTAGTATCTTTTAGATTAGAGTTGGCGGTTATGTTCGCTATTTTCGAATTTGGAATTTGGCGCGTGACCCTTTACGTAGGGGTTCATTCCCAGCAGTTCTATAGAACTGTACAATATGGAACTAGAGGAAAAATGTCGTCCCACTAGTTCCGTAATTATGAAAGACCTAAAATCATGGAACTAGACCCACAGATTGTCATTCAGTGTCATTGACCAACGCCCGACCCCAGTAAAAATATTATATTATTATTACCTACGTAAGATATTCGGTTCACGCGATCATTTCTGCCGCGCACGTGTAAATTGTAGAATGAGCTTCTTTCTGAGGTTTTCCCAGTGGGCTATGATATGGGGTTCTAAAAAAAAGGCGCGAAGAGAGCTCTCCTTCAGGGTCAGCGACGCATTTGCGGATCCTCTTGTGTTACCAGTGTCCATAGGTAACGGTGATAACTTACGGCCCTTCTGCTTATTCGTGAGGCTTATATTTGTCAAAAAATATCGATTGTCTATAAGAATAATCCGTTTATTCGAAAATAAGGTACCTACCACTTACCTATGTATGGAAACTTATTTTCGAAAAATGCTACAAAAAGGCAAAAGGCATGCTTTTGCATAATTAGTCCCAATTTTAATATCGCTCCGTTATCCTCGCCTTCGTTTACGGACTTATGAGAATGAAACTACGAGTTTTTAGCTTTTTCTCTGCGAGCTTAACTTAAATGATGAAGTAAAGCATAAAGGGGTCGAAATATGCATACACTCAGGAAAAAACGTGGTAATTTTTTACGTAAAAGCCATTAGACAAATTGTGGGAAAAGCCTCAGGATGGGCTTTTCATTTCCTACGACGCTTTTCACATAGAATTTTGAGCATTTTCCTTCATCTCTAGTGGTTCCTACTTGATGTCCCTTCCCAAGAGCCACTTACATTTCTACCCAACTTCTTGTCAAAGAGCTTGTTGGCCAACCATTTCGCTGGAAGATTTTAAATTTAAAACCAGACTTTAAAAATATTAAACACCTACATTCGAAATGTGTATAAAGTTTAATATGTTTATGCACTGTGCTCCTACTGTGCTCGTGTCTTAGTGAAAGAACTGTGAAAACTTTGATTAGTTTGGATTAGAGCAACCCACCATCTTATAGCAAACAGCCTCACATAAGAGGTTCATACTCGTAGAGGTTGAGTTTGCAGAGGAAAAGTTAAACCGCTATACGTACTAACAAGTTCAAACATGAAAGGGGAGACATAATTGGATTGAAAGAAAGACTTCAATACTAATTCCAACTTGACTGTTTGCTTCATGTTCATAAATAAATGAAATATTTGTGCGTTCCATAATAAAAGAAATCTAGGAACATCTTTTTTCGAGCAGGAAGTGGTTTAAGGTGGCCACTGCCGTCAATGAACACATACTATTAGGTACATGGGGTTCTTCAGAAGAGGCGCAAAAAGCGCGGTCCTTCAGGGCTACCGACACGTTCATCACCCCTCTGATGTTGTTCGTATCCATAGGCTGCGGGGACCACTCACCATCAGCTGGCTGTGGCTAATTCGTTAGCCTTTCATCTGTAAAATAAACTACATCAAATATAGCTACACAATTATTATTGGAAGCTGTGTGGACTGCGTGTTATTAATAGGAATATTAATATTATTACTTTTACAGTATGTAGTAATTGTTTTTCACTACCTTATTAGTCCTTCATATTTCTACACTCTGCCTTACGTTTTCTAATATTCTGTTCTCTGCCCAAAGGTTGTCTGGAAGAGATCGCTCTCTAGCGATAGGACCGCCTTTTGTACTGTGTCTTCGATAGTGTTTCATGTGGCTGTAATCATTGCGTTAGTTTTAAATCGAGTTTTAATTCTAAATATAGTTTTAGTCTCTTTCTGTAACGTTTTTCCGTTTACTGGTGTAAAGTTAAGTGGATGTGTGTTCTAAGACACTAGTAGGTACCTGATTAGTGATGCAAATAAGAATATCATCACTACCTGGTTTCATCATCAATCCATCGGCGGCCCACTACTGAGCTCGGGTCTCGTCTCATAATGACAGATGGGTGAGCTAAGTGTCAGTTGGTTTACTTGATAAATTATTATAAACTTACCTATATAAAATTTAAGTACGTACACTGAATGACTTAATATATTCTAGTTCTGGTACCTACGTAGTACATCGCAGTAAACATAACTTTAAATTTATTTTCATGAGAGTTTAGCACAGAACATTAAATATCTGTGGTGTTTAGCAGTTTAAAATACCCAATAGGTACCTACGTAAAATTCACATGTATTTGTACAGTTCACTCTTGGGGTTTAACAATCAAATTTAATGGCAGGAAGGGTGTAGGTAAGGGTAAAGAAATAAACTTTTATGCGAACACCACTCCAATTGTCGTTGAGTCAGACAATTTACAGGACTTTGGCCGAAAATGACCTCATTCCTTATGCTTATATTCTTTTACATTTTTTCGAATAACTCTGTTTTTTATGTTACCTCTGAAGTATTCGCCGAACAATGGATGCATGAGAGAATACAAACACAGCCACAAACGTCACCAACGTGGATTCAAGCTGGGTATCAAGTATTAGTAAGTATAATGCATTAACATACTGTCTTACATGATTGATTGTGTAATGTAAATTAACTACTCTGAGGTGTGTTAATGAAAAGCATTATAATTTAGAATTTGACATAAAATAAAAACACGACCCATCGTTATTAATTTCCTCAGAGGGTTTTGAACACACGTGTCACAGTTCCAACTATGTTATATACCTACTTGTCCATAAAAGAACAAACTTCGACCTTCTCGTAGACTAGATAAGAGAATTTATTGCCTGCAAATGCACGTATTGTCTGAAATTTGGTATTTGTAACACCAAATTTAGCCAAATTTGTGTTGTTTTAGCTCTGTGTTTGTATGTTGTATGTTTGTATGTCAGTCAAACATTCAAACACAACCTTCGTTTGCGTTGGAGAATTGCATATCATCCTTTATAATAATAATAATAATCAATTTATTTCAGAACTTACATTCCATAACTCATATTAAAATAAAATCATACAAATCAAATAATAAAAGAAAATAAAATACCTTTACCTGTGGCATCCCTTTAAAAGTTCAGTTTTATGAAACGCTGGAATACTTACTCGTAGGTGTAGATATAGTACGAACTTACGTAAGTGCCTCCTTATTTGGTTATTAGCGAAAAAAAAACCGAATGCGATAAGGTCTATTAATAAAGTGTTAACAAATAGCTATGAGATGAGAAAATCAAAAATTTTTAAATCTCACCCCAAAACTCCTCGCTTGCAACTACTCCCGTAGCGAGCGGGAAAACCGTGAACTTGAATTCCGGGGCGGCGAATTACTTCGCTCGGACTACCTATAACAGCTATGATTTTATATTATTGAAGTAAAAGCTGTAGAAATAACTCTTAACTCAATTTGTGAGAAAGTGTTCTTTGAAAATAGGTTACAACGCCTGGTTTTCAAGCAATAACCGAAAAGTTTCGAAGTAATAAACGACCGACAACAAAAGACAGATTTATCTTGAAAAAGTTTTACTGCAATATTAAAGAAACATTACCGCAGTATTAGAGAAACTGGTAAGAACGGGGAGCGAGGCAAAGATTCGTATTCAAATTTCAATCTTCTTTGATTTTTCAGTTCGAACTTTAAAGGGCTACTTGTTGCTCCAATTAATAAGAAAACAAGTTAACAAAAACTGCAATAAACTTCGTTTAGGAAGCTTAATTTCCGCCAGGGCTCGAAAGTGCTGACATTAATCAAGTGAAATCGTTCTCAACTGCCGTGAATTTCATTACAGATTCTGAACAGAACAAGATTGCAATTACAGCTAAATAATGGATCAAATTTTTTGCGTACTCTTTGTATTAAGCCTGTTAAAAACAATTTTACCAAGTTGATATACTTTTATTTATTTGATATCTAAATTAAATTAGGTACTATTCATGTTTCTTAGTTGTACAGAGTCAGAATTATTAACGATATACCTATGTAAAGATAGTGATAATGTAGGTTCAGTAAAGTCTAAATAGTTAACAGTAATATCTTTATTTATAAAAAAACAATGGATACCGATTTTTCTTTTTTATATTTTTGAATTTGACTTCTACATGTGTATAAACTAAACCAAATTCGTGACTTCATTGTAAAGGTTTGCATTCAGTAGCGAGTAAACTGACTTCAGCTTTGAAGTGACGATCAAAGACATTGGACAGAGTCAAAGCTCGTTCGCGGCCCGAAGTTTCCCCATTTGCATCACTTGGAGCGCGGAAAGGCTTAAAGTGGCGCCGTGATTAGCTTCTGCAATCTCTGTCTTCGGTTCATTTGGATGGCGACCCTCTATTGTTTATCCCTTTGTTTTGGTACCTAACAGATAGGTACATTTTGAATGTACTTAAGGAGATTCCTTGCAAATGCTGGGGAATTTTTACTCCACGTTATTTGTTTATGTTTATAGATTACGATCTTTTAGGGGTAACATACAGCTAAACTTTACTTGGTGAAATTCGTAGACGAACAAAGGTTACCGACCTTGCTGGCAGAATAAGTAAGCTGAAGTGGCAGTGGGCTGGCCACGTCGTACGAAGAACTGATAACCGACGGGGAAGAAAGGTTGTCGAATATAGAGCAAGACTCGGAAAAAGGAGTAGGTACAGGTCGCCCTCCAACCAGGTGGACTGATGACTTGAAGAAGACAGTGGCGCCGATAAAGGGAAGCCTATATCCAGCAGCGGACTTTTAATAGTAGGGGAGCCCAAGACGCTAAATGGGGATTTACTCGAGCGTCGTAGGGACCTATTGGATTTTGAAGATTAGGTGGTAGAAAGAAAAACAGGTTATATGATCTACCCGATCACTACCTGATCGTGGGAGCACCTACAGGATTTCAAAAATGTAAATAAAATAGTTACGTACATAGAAATACTCGAGGGCGTCAGATATTGATATTGTATAATATGCCCC
>DWMR01001167.1:0-10057 GCA_018245355.1 Dalla costala | reverse complement strand
CGGCCCACAGGCTCTGCGCATGTTGGGAGAAGGCGGAGTTACGAAGATACCGTCTATATACCGAGAGATGCGAACAGACCAAATCCAAACTCCTAAACTTATCACATCGCCAATTATAAACGTTATTTTAGGGAAATGTTCATACTTCATACTGCAACACGCGGATCAAAGCTCTGCAGGGTACCCTATCCCAACATTCAGGCAAGGTACAAAATTATAAAATAAAATCTAAAAGTTTGCAAATTTAAATTCCATTTGTGTTTTATTTATAAATTCTATTTATATTTGCAAACTTTGAGATCGATTTACCTAATTGTAATCTCGTAGGTCGTAAAATAAACCAGTATTTTTAGTGAATCCTCAAAAGAACTCTTTATCTATTTAAATGATATTGACAGAGATTATAATTATGGTATAATTTGTTTTAATAGAGAAAATTAGTAGAATATTACAATGGTATGAATTACGTCAAATATTATTTGGAATTTAAAAAACACATTACTGGCCCACTATTGATCACGGATCACGGATCTCAAGCGTCAGGAGAGTTTAGGCCATAGTCCACCACTCTGGCAAGCTGTGGGTTCTCATCGGTCACCGTTTAAAATACATAATAACTTAGGTAAAATAGGATATTTGTATTATTAAATATTTAGAGATTAACAACGTTGGAAATATTCTACTAATTGTATAAATTATTTGCTTGAAACGGTTTCAGCAGTGAAAATTACAATAAAGTTTATGATAAATATTGTTCCATGACATACTGAGCATTTCATAATAAAACTGATGTTGATTTGATACATACAAATAATTAAAGTGAACGACAATTCCTTGGTGAATTTATACCCAAATGGCAAAGGTACCCAAGCAATCATTTCAAGTATTCTAATTTTCACTGGAAGTTAACAATCAGTAGCGCCATAAATTCATATGTGATTGTAGATTGTCTATTTGTTCATTGACGCGGTTGGAATGAAAACATGATTTGGTGGAAACATATTACAGGTTATGAATTTATCGCGCAACAAGTTATAAATAACAAGACTTGACTCACCCGTGATAACTAGACGTCCTTTAGTTGCCGATAAACGAGTTTCTCCTGTGAGTCGGTGCTTAGTTCTACATTGATAAGATTTGTAACCGTCTTCGGGTCCGACATCTCTAATATGTAATTCGCCCGATGGAAGAACTAAGTATTTTCCCTCTGAAGAAAAAAACATACTTATAACAACATCCTTAAAAGTAAAATAGAATATATTTCATTATTTCTCAACTGAGCAACTTAAGGTTGCTTTACTTATAGATTTGATTCATTTCATTTGCATGCATTAACCTAAGGAAGTAGGAAAAGGGATTATGGTAGGCCGTGAGGCCCGTGGAGCCAAGGAACCCGAATGTGTAGGAGCAGTGCCCTAAGCAATGTCTGACCCAAAAAAAGATGGTTTCATTATAACACCATCGTTGAAGAAGCAAGCCTATTTGACATCGCGAAGCGCGTACCGTCTAAGTTGTGTTCGGAATCGAGGTTTATCTCAATATCCTCCTCATCTTCGCTGATGATCCAAGAGACGACCCCGACGTATTCCGCAACAAAACTTGGGATATGGCATTTCACAATAGCCGCATTACCTCGCAAAACGTACTCTTCTAATAAATTTACAGCATACGCTTGGGAAACAACTGAAACAACAGGAGCCAAAGTCAGGGCATTGATGCCAAGAAAGCCTAAATATCACTTAATTTCTTAGTACCCCAGTTACTTTTTAAATATTTAAATTAAACAGAAGCTCATAAATAACACTTAGAACTGGAGGTATTAGGATATGAAAGGAAATGGCGGGCGATATCAACAAGATAGAAAGGATCAACTGTTGGAGAACTTTTATGTACCTAGTTGCAAAGTGTCATTCATTTTAATTTCATGCTCGCTCTCATCTTCAGATATAATCCAAGAAGTGACTGAGACGTATTCGGCGACAAAACTAGGAATTTGACATTTCAATACGGCGGCATTTCCCCGCAAGACGTATTCTTCCCAGAATTTTACATCGTAAACTTGCGATACAACTGAAAATACCGAAGGTGCATTGCGGCAATTATATTTTAAAAGATTTTTGACTATGAGAATAACAACTTTTTAAGGACTCGGTTGGATAGAAAGGTAGGTAAAATCTTTATAGTTGGATTGAGTACCTAAACTGAAATCAGAATCTATATTTATATCCATTTCATCGTTATCTCCCTCAGAGATTATCCAGGAAGTGATTGTGACATACTCAGTGACAAAACTGGGAATATGGCATTTTAATATAGCTGCATTGCCGCGTAAGACATTTTCTTCCCAGAGATTAACAGTGTATGCCTGAGATACAACTGAAAAATAACCGACTAGGTATATAGCTCGTTACTTTCTTAGCACCCCTTGTTATTTAAATAGGAGAAGGAACGGAAAAATATTCATTGCATTTTTTTTGAAATACCTAAGTTAGCATAATCAGTTACATTAATTTCACTTTCATCAATGTCTCCTTCAGAAATTATCCAAGAAGATACTGTTACATATTCAGTTACAAAACTTGGTATGTGACACTTCACAATTGCAGCATTACCACGTAAAACATTTTCTTCCATTAGATTTACGGTGTATGCTTGAGATACGACTGAAACATTATATCTTGTAAAATGAATTGTCTTGTTTGGGAGTCAGGGAAAAGGGTTACAAAGTTAGAAGATCCCCATAAAAGAAATACCCAAGTCATTTGATTCTCCTTTAATTTCCAATTCATCAGTATCGCCCTCGGAAATAATCCAAGATGAAACGCTGACGTACTCAGTCACATACGAAGAAATATGGCATTTTAGAATTGCGGCATTACCGCGTAAAACGCTCTCTTCCATAAGGTGTATGGTGTACGCTTGTGTAACAACTGCAAATAGGATTGCAATTTTTTTTTAAAACCTTAAAATACGAAATATGGGATTTTACGAGGTGAGCTAGGAAACGCAAGTTTATACACGATGTTTAGTATACCCTCGGTACTCATGGTGTCATTCGATTTTATCTCTTTTTCCTCGTCTCCTTCTGAAATAATCCAAGAAGCGACCGACACGTACTCGGTCACAAAACTTGGTATGAGACATTTCAAGATAGCAGCATTCCCTCGCAGTACATTTTCTTCTACTAAATGTACTGTATAAGCTTGACCCACAACTGAAATAATATAGCAATAATATTGACTAGTTACGTATGATCGTAACGAATATTAATAAACAACGAGCTATATATAATAGTGATATAAAAAGGACGGGATTCTAAGGATTATCAAGTATATCCTGATATTAGTACCATAATTTTCATTTGTCAGAAATTCTCCGCCTTCAGTATCATGCCAAGTGAATACTTGAACATGGTCAGAAACGAACGATGGAATATGGCATTTGAATACTGCTGCGTTACCCCTTATAACATAAATATCATAGACTTGCGACTCGTAAAACTGGTTTACAGCTGAAAATTTATTGCACAATACAATTATTATTATCAATATGAGTTCTCGAGGTTTTTTCGGAGAGCGGATAGGAACAATTGGGGTCGCGCGGGCGCTCTCGATTACCGTAATTGCCTTCGGAGCCATTCAACGAAAATGCAGAGAGGGACTCTTGGTCCGTAACCCATTCCACAACCTGGACGTAATCCGCGACGAATGATGGAATCAAACATTTAACAATTACTGAATTTCCTCGCAATACGTCTTCATCTATTACTCGTGGTTCGTAGTTCTGATGCACAACTGTGAATTGTTATATCCCATTTTAAAACCACCTCTTATTGACTTGGAAGGATACGAGGATTGGACAGAGTGATATTAGTCTACACTATAGTAAATTATAAAAATACCCGAATCAAAATTTGGATCGTTGTCAGCAGTAACGGTATCATTATCCATAATCCATGCCGTAACATGAACAAAGTCTGCTACAAAGGACGGTACGATGCACTTGAGGATAGCTGTGTTGCCTCGCAAAACGAATTCGTCATTGACTCTAGCCTCGTATACTTGAAGGACAGCTGCGACAGTAAAGTTTATGGATTGGGAAAGAGGAATCAAATCTGTGTGAGGAGTTACCCTCGTTATTTCCAGGGTAATAAGTGCCTCCATCACTGTCTGTCCATATTTCAACTGATACAAAATCTGAGACAAAACTTGGTACTTCACATTTCATAATAGCTGCATTGCCACGAATAACGTACTCGTTGTCCGCTTCAGCTTCGTAAGACTGTGCTACCACTAGTGAAAAAATTTAATAGGAAACGCATTATGTAGTTAATTACAGAGAAAGAATTCACTGGGGAAGTTGGAAAAGGAGATGATTATTTTTGTGAAATAGTACCCTCAGATGTATTTGTATTTTTTAAAGTATGTATTTCCCCGTCTTCCATAATCCAGGATTCCACATACACGAAGTCGCTAACAAATGATGGAATCTTGCAATGAATAATAGCAGCGTTTCCTCTAATCACGTACTCATTTTCGGCTTCGGTCACGTAGTACTGGGACACAACTAAAGAATATCAATTAGACATGTATTTGGAATGGATAGGTAGAGGTGATGGACAAACATTCAGTACGGAAGTTGCCATAACGTTTTATCGATCGTTACCGAGGTTGTCAGAATGAGTAATTTCTGTTTCTTCTTCATCTATCCACGCTTCTACCTTCACAAAATCCGCGACAAATGAAGGTATAGAACATTTCAGCACAGCCGCGTTTCCGCGGATAACATACTCTGTTAGAATTTCAGCTTCATAAAACTGATTAACAACTGAAAAATTACGGGTTTCGGTTAGGATTTAGGATTTATTATATTTGAATTATGAATAATAGGCGACATCATACCGATATCATCAGTAAGTAAATATTCGCCGCTATCCGAATCGACCCAAGCTTCCACTTTGACAAAATCAGTGACAAATGAGGGAATGTTACATTTTAATACAGCAGTGTTCCCGCGTATAACGTATTCTGAGACCACTTCAGCTTCATAATATTGAGTAATAACTGAAACGCGTATTAAATTGTTAACTTCAGGATAGAATATTGAGGAAGGGATGTCGGATGGTACTTGAATTATTTTGAATATTATACCCTCTCCCTCTTTGTTATCATCAATAGTAAAAGAGTTTCCAGTTTCATCTAGCCAGGAAACAACATTTACAAAGTCCGCCACAAACGAGGGTATGGAACATTTCAGTATGGCGGAGTTCCCGCGTATAACATATTCGTTATTTACTTCTGATTCGTATTGCTGCTGTACCACTGCGAAATATTCGGTGCTATAGTTTTTAGGAGCAGGATAACGAGGACAGTGGCGCATGAGATTTTTAACTAAATTAACCGTAATTTTCGCCTGGATAGAAATCTTCGTTTTCATCTGTGTGCCAAGAAAGGACTTCTATGAAATCGGCAACGAAGGATGGAACCTGGCACTTTAGTATTATGCTATTCCCCATGATGGCGTACTCCTTATTCACATCGGTGTCGTAGAGCTGGGCAACCACTGACACACCAATCATGAATTAATACTTGTTAATTATTATTATGGTTCAGAGATAATTGTTCCTAGCTTTAAAATTTCAGTAGGAAACGGCGAAATAAACATTCTATTTGCGAATATTTGTATATTCATCTCTGATTTAAGTAAAGTAATTATTTACAAGTTTTCGCCAAATGTGGATGAATTCGTAATTATTATAAGAATTTTAGGTATTTAAATAAATTAGTGCGAGCTTCTTTGGAGTATTTCAATTATAGATACGTGTTGTAAAATTAGTCTTGAATTATAACGGTGCCTTCACGCCTGTAAAAAAACTTAAGACTACCCGTGGAAGCTATATAGTTAGTATGTAGTTAGTAAGTATCGAATAACAGGGAACAATGAAATTAATATTGCTTGTAATAAAATATACAAAAACGCGTAGGAGGGCGTTTTTTTGAGTAAGAAACAGAGCTTGGCTTTTGCAAAATATTGAATTGAACGAATCATTGTATTGGTGAGTATCTATTTTCACATAGATTCGAGTACATACTAAAATAAGCCAAGTTTTGCTTCTATCTAAATGTAAATGGTTTATAAAGCTAAATTAAATGCTAAAAACACCATAAATCGATGAGTAAAAAGGTAGAGTTCGATGTGCCCATACAAAAACAGAAACAAGTTTGTTTGTTTAATAAGTACCTACCTATGTAGGTACTTCGTTTTTTATATTCAGACAACTTAGTCTTTTTTTAATTATCGGAACTGATTTTTATTATAATTTATATGCATGCATACAAAAGAGTGATTTCAAATGCCTTTCATTCATTAATTCCGAACACGTGTTTCTACAAGTACGAAGCAACGAGATCAATGAAGCTAGGATATCATTCGAGGAAATCCGTTGTAGGATTTTTATGAAAGAGTGCTTTTTTTATTATGTATAGGTATATAGTTTGTTAGCTTCAGGCACCAGGAGAAATTCTAAAATCGATTGATTAACTTTGCTTTCGGATAGCCTCGTATTGTCTCGTATACTACCTATATCTGACACATTCATATAAGAACGATACGCAAACAATCTACAGCACATCCATCTATTCTATAATTGATCCATTAACGACTTTCAGAAAATAAAAATGGACACGGAGTTTCATGTGTGCCAGCATGGAATCAGGCACTTCGCGTGAATACTAAGACTTGTATCCATATAATGACAAATGGACAAAGCTTTATAGGTAGGTACATATTAAAAGTTCAGACATCTTTTTTCTTTGAAGTGATTCCTCATGACGAGACACGCATGATTTGATTGATTTGTCACAATAAATTTACGCGTAAAGGTTTTGTTTTCTATGATTAGAGCTATCCATATAATAATATATACACTGGACAACAAGGTAGGTACTATATTAAATTCACTCTTTGTAATTTAATTATTATTATTTATTCACGTTTTTATTTCTATTACAGTCATTTAGTATAGTTTATATATTATAGTTTAAAGTAAATTCCATACTAATATATTATTCTATTATTACGTTTGAAATTGTGACGATAAATTGATCACAAGCCCGTCGCATCTTGCACCCACGTCAATGCAGTTGATTATTTGATTAACCCTACTGAGATAGTCATAGGGCAGTGCCCTGCAGTTGACCGTGAGTAAAGTAACTACCAACGTAGGTAGGTACTCGTACCTACCCAGTGATAGCACGACTTTAACAGACGTCTCTACGCCTATTATTCCGGAGTAATATAATGATTTTATTACGACGATTTAATTACTATTGCGTGCGCTTGTTTAATAAATTGTCCGTCTTAGTTTTATCTGTTTATGAAGGCCGGTTTGCATGTTCTTATGTATTGAGAAAAAATAAATAATTAGTCACCTTTTTTAATTTTTTAATTAGACAACTGTACCTTGCACTGTGTTTTGTACATCCCATAACATCTTGTCTGACCTGAAGCTATCTACCTACGAGTAGGTAGGTAGTATTTATTTTCAATACATTTTTAAATTATATAGGTACCTACGTAAGTACCTAATTTGTTAACTGGTTCTGGGTTCAACGTTTTTTTAACACTCGTAGTTTTTAATATTTTATATTATATGGTGCTTATGTCAAGAAATCGTATATAATATTGGGAACACGAGGGAACATGTCAACAACATTACACAATTTTAACTAATCGACATTACTTATATTCACATACTTTTTACCACCTGCCACGAAACAAAGTAATCGCATAATTATGTAAGCAATAACTGCATAGATTTGATCCGATATCGATAACAGGCGATAAGGTGATGATAACAGCTGTCTGAATATAATAAAACAACAAAGAGATTGATAATACCAGCCAGAAGTGACGTTTTATCTAAAGTACGTAATTAGTTAATTTAAGTACCCACATCATATTACAAACATACAAAGGTCATGACTGCCGGAGCATTCTAATAAAAATTTAATACGATGTAAGTTGGTAGTCAGGATCATAAATTCGATAGGGCCTTTAAACCCGTAGGCGTAGAATGATAAGAGTTACGTATGGGATATCCACACTAAAATTCTAACTCTACGTACCTACCTACTGATTTACATCCTGATTAAAACGTAGTTCCAGGGAATAACCATAAATCAAAATGTTGTTAGGGCGACAATGGCATTTTAAAGAAAATTTGCGAAACTTGCGAACTGTGCTATAAAACTCGTTTAACAGAACTCTACTTTTTTAACATGATGTAACATTTTATTAATAAAAATCATCTATAGCTTTACAAACCAACTTCATATAAATATTATGTACAGTAGGTAGTATAGTAGGTTTCTTATTTCTTAGGGCCACGGAAAAACCAACAACATTAAATATCAATGACAATAATTATTCATGATTTTCAAGTATAAAAGAGTAACTCGTATTATCTCTAAGCATAGGTAATATTGACATTTATTTACATATTAAAATTCTACTTCTCAAACCATTAGGTAGCTATACTCTTTCAAAGTTTAGGTACTCTCTAATCTGAAATCATTGTCATAAATACATTTTTCATTGCTTTTCTGGCCTTTTAATATTATATTGATAGCTCACGTGACCATACAAATTTTGTTAAATTTTAATTTACTAATATATCACAAGCAAAATTCATCAATTTAATAATAAGACTCAATATGCAAGTCTCATTTCGTCAATGTAATTTTGAAAATAATCGATCTGATATTTACGTAAATTATATATAACGTATCAACATTTGTATGAAAACGTCTGGAAATTCGAAATTCAAGGCGGCGTAGCGCAGACGACCATTTTCATCCAGTTACGGATTTGAGTCCAACAGCAGCCTGTTATACTCAGTGAGGGTCTGTGAGATTTTCCCCCTTTCACGTCAACCGTCCTAGTATCGCCCTTGTACATAGGTCATCATAACCTATGAGATTATCCGATTTGCCGACTCACTCCGACTCCGACTCACAGTGGAATCGGGTCGATGAGAATCAATTTCTCTCACTTTGAGAATTTTGGGAGACCGTGTACTAGTGAGTGGTTTGCGTTGATGTAGGTACTTGTTCTATATATCAATGCAAATCAAATATCTGCGTTTTATTTCCACCAACGTTTGTGAAACAGATAAAAAGTCGAAAAAACCCGTCGTCTGCGCAACGCCTTAACAAACATATTTCATATTAGCAATCAAAGATATGAACTCACCAGCTCGAACATTAACATCTCGGGAGTGGATGGTACCGACCGGGTTCCTGGCGAGACACGCGTACACCTGAGCGTGAACTTCTTGGCGATAGTCTTCCGCACGGAACGGAGGAAATACCAAATTACCATTAGGCAACACCTGGAAGAAACGTGATCATAATTACAACACCTGAAAGGAAGATAAATTAACGACAAAAGTTAGACGACTACATGACGCGTTGGTTGTGGTCCTTACTGATACCGGGTTTCGGGTTCAATTCCCGGCCGGAGCATAGGTACATCTGTTTTTCATATAAATATTTGAATAGTACGGGCGTAGTGATAACAGCCCATAGACAACTTAAAATAAGCACAAACCAGTCTGTTCTATTCGGAGTCGGTGCCAGACGCGGTTACTACTCCTGAGGATTAAGGTGGTGGATGTTGGAATGTTTGTGAGAGTGTGTGTGTATCCAGTCAGCCTCGTCTGAAACGCCAAAGCTCATGGCCCGCCCGCTCTCATTTCCATGGACCATTATCGTTTATTCAAAGCTCGTTTCTTGTTTTTGTTCTATACATTTGGACGCTAACAGGCTAGACAAAGAGACCGGCTGGAATGCAGAGCATGTTAATTGCGTCCTTTTATTTTTTTATAGGAATGTACCCACTTATCATGTGCGTAAGTAGAAGTGTTCATTACCTAGATTTAAGAGAAAGATTTGAAAAAACATCTTAAGGGCACCATCGTTACTTATACAAGAGGCGACCACCTTAGTCCTCAGGGGTAGCAACGCATCTATGACCAGCTTCGAATAGGACAAATACT
>DWMR01001166.1:0-10057 GCA_018245355.1 Dalla costala | reverse complement strand
TGCTGTATGAAGACTGTATGAAATACGAGTAGAGATATCTACGTATATATATCTCCCTGCATTTGCTAAGTCGACATTCCTATTCGAGCGTGCGACACTCCGGCGCCAAGGCGCCAATATTTCGACCTTCCCCATTACAATGCATCAAGTGGACCTGCATTTTTATCATTACCACGAAACTGTGAAGATTGGACGCACAAGACACGCATTTTAATAAGAAGCGTTGAAGCTGATGATGAAGATAGACAGATAGTTATTTGAGTACTTTTAGATCTTTTGACTGTATCTACAAATGTATTTCGGACATCATCCCAGCACGTATCCTGTCACGAGTACCTAATCTGTCCTCTTTGGAAGAAAAGTTTCAGCTACAGATATCCGAAGCGTAGTACTTACGTATCTATTTACTTCCCTAATAGTTTTGAATTAGCCAAAGCCCACGGTCCAAAACTTAATCGTGCTACAATTTTCTTTAGTTCATAGGAACTACACTCAGGAATACCGTTTATTAAATGCCAAAGATCCAATTATTAACTGGCTTAATCTAAATTGGCTGCATAAACAGGTCACATAATTAGGATACAGAAGTAAGGAAGAGTTCCCACTGACTAGGTATATCGTAACGACAGATAGTACTGTCGATTAAACCGGTCCTGGTTTGTATTTAAATGGAGCTATCCATTTTAATTAATTAATTAAATATATACCACGACATGATTAACTGTCGTCTACACATTTTTTGTTCACGCTGACGATAGATAGTGGCGACTGCTATTGGTTGTAACGATAGATAGCCGTGATTCTGTCGTTCACGACCAATGATACAATTGTCGGACCTAGTGGGAAGACAAATATAAAATTAATATAATAATATAGTCGTCGTTCAAATATAAAGATGCGTCGACAACAGCGGGTACAGTAACGACAGATTGTCGTGATATTTAGGAATAGGAATACGACAATCGTTCAACGATAAAAGAACGTTAGGCCATAGTGGGAACGAGCCCTAAAGCCGAATTCAATTGCTCAACTACACAAAGCGTCGATAACAATTATGAATGTGCTGGATTAAATCAAACACGGATCATATCAGTGCACATTAGAGTCGGCATGCGTAATGCAATGCAAATAATATACTGATTGTACCTATTTCAATTTTCTTCATACTGATACCGTTATTAGGCGTGACCGAAATGGTAATGTTGGCAAACATGTAGACTGAGAGTTCCACCCACAGATATAACAAACGAAACATCATCTCGTTTGCTATATCTGTGGTTCTACATAATGTTCTCAAAAGCGTGTGAAGTCCATCAACACGCAGTAGGCCAGCGTGGTGAGCGTGGTGGCCTAAATCCTTTTCATTCTCAAAGGAGAGCCGTGCTGAGTTGGTCCGTGATAGCGTGATAAGTTGGGATGATGTCGGGTTCATAATGATACTATGGTGCGTCTATCACAAAAGTATGATAAAGAATTGGAGTAGGTAGATCCTCTGCGATGTACCCGGAAAAGCGTCGCCCCTAAATTACGGACCGATCTGAAAATAATATTGCATCGCATAACAATTTTTGATGAAATGTCGCGACATTTCCTCAAAAATCTCCAAACGTTTCAAATTTTCGACGTCACTATGTAATTTCCACGGAACGAGGCCAGATATTGCAATGCGATAATATCGCGATATCCCTTTTCTAAAAATACAAATTCCACTCGAAACGGTGGTTTAACTCTCGCCGCACCTGTGACGGGTGACGCGTGTCGTGTCGTGCCGTACACGAAACGAAAAATGACCATCGAACCGGCAAAACTGGGGCAAGAAGCACAAGCAAGGAACGCTTGAAAATTTTTACCCAGATATTTCGCGATTTTCAATTTATACCAGAATCCAGCTGAACTAGTTTTATCAGATCGAATGCAAAGCGATCAGGTCTGTTATTGCAATGCAACGGTGGTTTGTATTCAATTTACTATGTAGCCACGCGTCCGTATTGCTCGATTTGGATTTGATTATACTTGATGCCGTTTAATAATAATATTAAGTAATTGAGTTAAATGAAACGTACGCTATTAACGCGTTGTTTATAACTGCTCGCGAAGCAAATGTAAATTCACGAGTCATTTACACACGCCATTTGAAAAACAAGCGGAGTAGGTACTTCGAAGTAAATTTTATCGTTAATGTTGTCTGTCAAAACATAGTTTATTGTTCGTTGTTCAACGTTTCGAGTGCCTATGTGTTCGTTTCGGAAATTTCATTTAACTTGCGTGATCATTCAAGATACATAGAATTCCTGGACAATTCATTAAACAAATTGAATTAATGACGAATTGTCTAAGAATAGCGGGGTCTGTGTTAGAACGATCCATTCCATCTATAGATAGATATCCATAAGTAACTTATACAAGAAGCGAACACCTAAATCTTCAGGGATAGCAACGCATCTGTGATAATGATAAGCTTAGAATAGGACAAATACTGACTAGTACCTACTAACTGGGATTACTAGATTAATTTACACTTACTTACAGTCCTTTTCGTTGTTATGCAAATAACTGTACTGTTTAAAATGTTCTGTTCATTTCACGCGGATGAAGTCGTGACACTCCTTCATCAAATAAAAGTATTAAAAAGAAAGCTATTCGTAGGTGCAGCAATACCAATAAGTATCTTTCACTAAAGTAGTGCATACCTACCTATCTCTCAGTTGCAACTTACTCCGTCGAGTGTATCAATAGGTGGGTGGTCATTGGACGGACCAACAGATCGGAGTTGGTTGTTAAAATCGGTTCATTGGGACAGTTCTCGGAAGTCGGCGCGTTCGGTTACACGCACTTGCATTTATTTAGAAGGTGTTCGTACGGAGTATCGCGATTCCGGTTCTAATTAAAGCGATGATTCACTGCGCGAGATGCTAATTTAATTGAAAGTCGTACTTACTGTTCCTAATGGCAGCCCCTTTCGACTCTTTCCTGGTCGTAGTCACCCATAGATAAAAGTATTATAGATCCGGGACCTAGTACCTATGGTTCCGGATGTCTGATTCACAAAAATACAAAATTGCTTTGTGGAAAAATTGGGTGGGGGTCGTACAGGTTTTAGCATGCTCATATTTTTGTTATTCGCGGATAATTATGGTAACTTTCCATTTTAAGGGCATACTATGGCATATAATATGTCGCTGAACATTCATGTCCTCTTTGAGATTTGATGCGAAGAAAATATCTAGTTCTTACACACACACACACATACATATCGTGCTTATTATAGCAGTCTGTGATCAAATATTTCCTGGGATATTATTGTAATATGAAAAATAATTGCCAAAGGTAATTTTAGCAGCTTTACGACGAACGCAGCATTCGTTATCTTTATCTGTGCTTGAAAATTTTGTTTTGATCACTAATACGTATTGGTTCAACCTAGTGTGAGCAGCACCATGCGTTGTAAGTCTAATTAGGGTTGAAGCCGGCTTCTTTATTTGCTCTGCACACTAATGGCACCACCCAAAATGTCAGTGAAAAAATGAGTTACAACCAACAAATTTTCAGCCGCGACATTTCGGTGCGCACTTAAAAACCAAATTTATGGCAGTGTAACGGGGGTTATCTTCCATAGCCCCGCGTTGTGGTGACCTATTTACTACCATAGCGTAATCTGTACATTAATATCTGAAATAAATGATGCTAGCACGAACGTTTGCCATAACGCAATGTTTGTTCAATATCTTTGATACGAAATAACCGAGCTAACCATTTTTTAATAATGAGCAAATCAAGACGCGGGTTTTCTGGGCTGGGTATGGAAATGGGAAGCTGTAGTCCATTCGACCTTTAAACTCACATTGTAGCCATGTAACGTTCCTCAAACAGAACCACTGTTCTTGCCACAGATGTATCTGGAGGGCTTTATTCAAGTTTGTAGAATAAAGAACGGACAGGAACGGCCGGCAAGATTTTCAGGTCCGGACTAAACGCTGGCCCGATCTTAAAATCAGAACAGGTCTTAATCTTAACCATAGTCCACGATGCTGACCATATGGCCATATACTTACATTGTGTAGCCGGTTTTATTCAACTATTCTGTAGAAGCAGTTATTAACCGTGGATACCTGTCACGATGATTTTCTTCGCCATATTCAAATTAAAAAAAATTGACTTTAGTTGTGAAGTACCTTAAAATCTCTACATAGTTCTTCCCGACGACAAACAAAGCTTCCCGCCGTCGCGTCTGTATGCTTGGATCTTTCAAACTACGCAACGGATTTTAATGCGGTTTTTCATCAATAGACAGAGTGATTTAAGAGGAAAGTTATAAATTTATAATACATGCATATTATAGTAGAGAAAAGCCGAGAATTTCAAAGATTTGTAATGTGATGTCGTAAAAAACATATTTTTATGCGTTGACATTGCTAACGCTGGCTAAACCTTGCGAGATATATCAAAATAATATACTACGGAATTGTATATCTTATATATTTGTCGCGGGCAAACCTGCTGGGTAGTAAAATTATAAAATGAAGAAAATCAAAATGCAATAAGATTGAATTCATTATGGTTTATTTATTCAATTTGGGCCTTGATGAGTTATGCAACGATAGATATGAACCAATGATAAACTTTGTTTTATTTATAGTGCCTGAATGAAGTTCTAACACTATTAAACCCTTGTTCGTGTCTAAGTCTGTGAAAATACGCTTTCTCATGTGTAATGGTCCTTAGACAGAATTAGCCCGACGTTTACACAGTAACGGTAGACGTATGGTGTGACGATATAGTTTGTTAAGCAATTTATGAAGCTCCGAGGCGCTCGTTACTGCTTTTATTTCTAGTCGACAAATATAGATACGTTAATGCTCAAAAATACTGTACTACACAATTTATTACTTCAAAAGAAACTGTTAACAAGTTGTGAGAGATGTTTGTTTATGTTGCTTGGCTATTTTTGACGAGTGGTTGGAAATTGTTCTCCATTTAGAGGTTAGAAATGAAATGTTTGCGATACCTGTATTGTATTTAGTTTAGTGACGCTACAAATGAGAAATTGGTTCAATCATACATTTTTGCATTCATAACAAAACAGCAAAGGCGATTATGGATTTTATCATTGTCGATGTCTTGTGTAAATTCCTAGCCTATTTTAAAACAATTAGTTACAATAATTTATCTTCGGTAGAGTCATTAACTGTAACGACAGACTATTTCTGGGTTCCTGACTTATAAGTGGTCACTGTTACTCTTGGAACCCACTGGGATGGGCTAAGTTAAATTGTATCAGTTTTTTGTAATTTGTCGATCTCAAATCCTTACCTATGCAAGACCGTAAAATTAGTCCAGAGTCCATTAGAGATATTAGTATGCTGGCTTGGTGCAACCACGCCCTTTAGACTTAATTTATAGACTGAAGCACAAACGCTATTCAGGCTAATTTGGGAAGCGAACTCAAACTGTACACACAATTTCCATTTAGAAACTACAGCCAGAACGTAGCCTATATCCCCATAAGCATTGTTATCTACTACGACCCTAAAATAGTTCCGAGTTAGCGTCAAGCATTCAGTGTCTGAAGGTCCTAAAATATCGTAATGGAGCAACGGCCGGGAAGCTGAGAACGGTAACGTATATTGTCCTGATTCGTCCTCATCTATTATGCATTCAGGGGGCACCAATCGGAGCCCGAGAGTGGAACGATCGTTACCGGCAGAAGTAGAACAGTAGGATAATTTTAGATGGGCAAACTAGCTTGATTAAAAATCGATTAAAAGCCCCCAAAATATCAAAGCGGGCAACTGCCGCAAAGTTGCTGAAAGATGCAGAAATATCGCAATGGAAAAACAGATTTTGTCGTAACTCGTATCTTTCACAAATAGAGAATTAGCATCGCACTGTTGGAGGATTTGCTTGTTTCGCACGACTGAATGAATGGCGTTATCGCTTAAAAGCGATTTTTCCAGGCAATTTTTTTGGTTGATTAGGTAAATATGGTCCTATTTACGAAGGATTCCCAGTGTGTTTAGATTCCCGTATATCAAGTGTTTTTATACGATCACTCTTGTGTCCGTCTGTCTGTCACAGGGGTTTTTCTCGAACAGCCCGTCGCGTACGAGTTTTTTTATTAGACAGTGTTAGGTCGCGGTAAAGCACAAATAATACAAGAGGCTAAAGTCACAAAATATCGTTATGTAACTTTACTTTATTTACTTACGAATCAGTTTGCGCTGTTTGACTTTGTCCTGATGATATAGTATGCGAAATTGTGGAAAACAAACTCTAAGGGTTATGGTTACTCAAACGTAATTAAGTTTAAAATGGTTTTATATTCCTGATTCAATTTTGGTAACGTTAGTACTACGTATCTACTTATTCATTGCCCAATTGTATTTGAACAGTAATTCGTCATCTAATTGGTCATTGACGTCGTCACGGCATAGTCTAATTTATTTTAATCTATAATTATCTAAAGTGCCATGGTTAGTTATACCGTAAAACATTTTCATACCGTTTTATCAAATACCAACAAGACGTGTTCAATGACGTTTTAAACGTGACTAACCCAAATTACTAAACTAAATACACTAAATCGGCTGCAAGGTACCGATGGTATCTTGTTCACTGTGATTTGATAGTGTTAGTCTTGAAAAATCTAGGAAAAGTAATTGTGCAAAAAAAAAGCATAACCATAGTGTCTCTCTTAATCAAATACTTTCCATGTTTTTCTAGAACAATATTAGCCAGCTTATGTTTCTGATTTACAACTAAGTATTACCAAATAAATATTCTATCCAAGTTATAACATACTTCAGAACTAAATTACATACAATGATCGAGGCGCTGTTGAATATTGACAATACCATTTATGTTCTTAAAAAGGCTGATTAAATCTTGGAGAGACAATCCAACACAGTTAAGAAAGGAACAGACCACAATGCCTTAACGCAACGCCAACGCCGAATGCGCGCGTGGGCAGACTCGCCGAGCAAGTCATTATAATATGTAATGACGGACCTTACTTCCATGGTTCCATGGGAACAAATCTAGCATGACTCAACTTTGTCAATTTTGTCCCTACTAAGAAAATATAAATTTTACGGTTACGATGACCTAGGCTGATCAAACTTACTGATTTGCCACATCTAGTGTAGCTAATTATGAAAACTGAGCTATAAACCGTGAGTCTAGTATCTCATCCAGGCAAGCCTAGGAAAGTCACAATATGAGTGAGCCTTTTTTGTCAAAGCTTTAAAGTAGTTAACTCTGTAGCTGTTTCTTCATCCATGTTTAACATCGTGCTAAATCTTAGGACATCCCATCAGCAGCCTTGCTCTCAAAATATCGAGCTCGACAGTTATCCCTTTCCTACCAATCTCTCTCTTTCTCCCTAACTATCCTGCTTGAGCTACTGTGTGGCTGTTATCTGATACACAATTTTCAGATAACTACATGAGTTACTAACCACATATAGAATTAGTAAGCGGTTAACTAAATGTACTTCAGCGGCTCGCATTAATTATCCCGAAATGGAATCTCGCGACGTCTCAGCCATATTGGGCGTCCTGAGAACTGGATAATCTCCGATCTCACGCAGGGTACAAATACAAACATTTGAATTATTTTGCTCTTTAGGAACAGATGAATTCGATTGTTTGAGTGTAAAACTGTTTGAACATGCAACTACGATATGTTGAGGAGCTACTGATAGCTAGTGGCTTTATAACATAAGTTTTAAAGAACATATAAATGGCTAGCTCAGCCATTGGAGCGTATGTCAAGTCAAACAAACTGGAATCTCTGGACATTAACAGTTTCTTGAGGAAATGTTAGCACATAAAAGTCCAATGACTGTTTTATTCTCTGAGACGTTAGGACGTTATAGACGTTAAGAACACGCCGCCTATTTATGGACCATCCCCAAATTTTCATTGTTGACACGACAATCCCATTAGGCGTTGAAAATTAATTTTACTCATACGTCTCTCGAAATGTCACTCCAGCTAAGACATTGTTGAAATTAACCATATTGCTACACGGCAAATGTTTGAAAAACGAACCTGTGGCATGTGTGTCTATGCTCTCGCTCGACTCAATATTGTTGACAGTCAACCAGTCCTAAGGGTACTGAATAGAAAACAACTTAGTTTTATCAAGATTTAAAAGCTTACTCCAATCATACTTCAGATCAATATTAGTCCAAGTACTTCCGTTCTCAATATTACTCTCGCTCGGCTAAATATTGCAGACAGTGATTCTTTCCTCAAACGGTAGGTACACTAGGTACTGTATAGAAAACAACTTAGTTTTATCAAGACCTAAAGACTGCCCCAATACTTTCACATCAATATTAGCCTAAGTGCCTACTTCTGTTCTAAATATTGCGAAGCAATATAGAGCTCACGGTTTGATTCAGCATCGGAAATATATCCGGAGCACCGGAAACAATCGGAACGTCGGACGTTACGGCGAAATTGGGGCTCTGAGTTGTTTTCCCATATAGTGCAGTGTGTTGAAAATGGGACACCTACGAAATTTGATACTGCACAAGTAACATACCACTGACAAACTATTTAACCACGCAAAAACTACTGTCCTGAGCTTGAAATCTTGAAACGGATCTTTTTGGTTTGAACTAATTTCGCATGATTGTTGAATGAAGCATAAAATCTTTGTGAAATTTCCAGGACGGAGTTGCCGATTAAATACCACATAGGTACCTTAGCAGTAAGTAACATTAAGTAGCATTAAGTAATCTTAGCTAAATAAGAATTCTATTTAGAAAATTAACCTGGAAAATTAACTTTCATTCTGTTTTTACTCTCTGTAAAACAGAATGGAGTTAATCTTAATACCTAGTTGACAACAAAATCCTCGTAGAAATTTGGCCGGACAATTGTGAATGAACAACGTAAAACAGTTAAGTTGACAACAGAAATAAAGTACAACAACCGAAAAAGAAAAAAGATACGTGAAGGACACATAAAACAAGCAAGTAGCATTAGAATTTAAGCCAGACACAAACGAGACTTTTTTAACAAAATGTAGCCTTCATCACCCATCTCCGGCCGAATAGAGAGCACGCGATACGAGCTTCTCTCAGGATATTCTTATCAGTCCTCCATAGTGGCCAAGTGCAGATTAGTGGACTACACCCACCTTTGAGAACGTTATGGAGAACTCTCAAGCATGTAGGTTTCCTCACGATGGCTTCCTTCGCCGAAAGCAGATGATATTCAATAACTTAAAGTGCACATAACTTAGAAATGTCATAGGCGTGCTTAGTGCGTGCCTGGGATTCCGACCCCCCGAGTAGGAGGCCGAAGTCTTAACCACTCGGCTATGATCGCTTTTCATCGCCTGTGTCACTTCATGTCATAAACTATCTCTATGCAAAAATACGTCGATCCATTGCTCTTTTGCTGCGTGTAGGATGGGCAAACTAACAAACACACTTTCGCAGTTACAATATTAGTGGGGTATAATACCGTTGAACACAATCGGGAAATACGGATAAAAGCGCGAAGCCAGCAAACCAACAATACACAAAACGGACGCACCGTGGAGAAATGTACTTTTTAGGGGTGACCGACTCTGAATGTGAGCTTCCATTGTTCTCTGACAGCAGTCACTGTTGCTGAGCGGAACTCCCAGATATTCTAGATAACTCATTTTTACGAATAGTGAATAGTTGATAATACTTTGTTAAATTCAAAAATTCCAGTGCCTGAAATTCTGTTTACTGTGAGTGTGCTTTAGATTAATCCCAAATGAATTCGTATCTACGCTTTTTAAGTACAGTGTGATTCTTTTGTTCTATTGTGGATGTAGCAAACCTGTCAGCGAAGCGATCAAACTTGACCGATCGACAAACTTAAGGTACGTTGGGCGCAGTCAGGAGTTGGATGGGTGACCGCTAGTAGCATTACTTAAGCATGAACGTTCGATGGTTCCGGCTGATATCGCTAGATTAGCTTAGCTATGCCGAAGCTAAGCTAAGATAGCTAAGCTATGCCGGCTATAACTAAACTAGAGTTAAGTTGTGTGCACAGCAACAACTAAGCGCAAG
>DWMR01001165.1:0-10057 GCA_018245355.1 Dalla costala | reverse complement strand
ATGTCAAAATGAAAAGTGTGTAGATCCTTGTCCAGGCTCTTGCGGGTTCAACGCGGAATGCTCGGTAGCAAATCATGTTGCATTGTGTAATTGTATACTGGGATACACGGGTGATCCATTCAGTGGTTGTTCATTTGTTGAAAGTAAGTTTCAAGTAGGTATAACTTTTGTCATTGCATTGTGATAATTATACGCATCTAAGTGTTAATAATAATTTACAGTTTCTTCGGAACCGCCGCCAAATCCTTGCAACCCGTCACCATGCGGAGCAAATGCTCTATGCAAAGAAAGAAACAGTGTGGGCTCATGCTCTTGCCTACCAGAGTATTTTGGAGATCCATACACAGGCTGCCGACCCGAATGCGTATCTAATTCTGATTGCGATCGAAATAAAGCGTGTTCTAACAATCGATGCAAGGATCCATGCCCAGGTGCATGTGGAATAAATGCTGAATGTAGAACTGTTAACCATTCACCCACTTGTACTTGTTTGACGGGATATTCCGGAAACCCTCTTACCAGATGTGAAATAGAAAGTAAGTTTATTCGGATAATTTCAATAGCATCAATATCCAATCAATGTTCAATCCATTACCTTCCCACAGTTGGGCACGGTCTCGTCTCCAAGGGTGAAGAGATACGGTTAATAACGCTGGCCAAGTTTGCTTATTTCTTAGCCATTCATACTGTAAAAATGCTACCAATCTGAACTTGGCTGGTAGATTGCGCCTAAACAATTCGCATTCTAAGACGTGTATCATGCTCAGTGTGCCGGTGATGGGTGGAAGATGAAATTGCATAGCAATAAGATAGTAATCATAAATCTCCTTATTTTAGGTATTCCAGACATCGAGCCGCTGAATCCATGCCAACCATCACCATGTGGACCCAACAGTCTTTGTCGCGTTATTAATGGTCATAGCGTATGTACTTGCGAAATCGGTTACATTGGCACCCCTCCGTCCTGCCGACCTGAATGTATTGTTAGTTCAGAATGTCCCCAAGATAAGGCGTGCGTTAATAAAAAATGCACTGACCCCTGTCCTAACACATGTGGTGTCAATGCTCGTTGCCAAGTTGTGACACACAACCCGATTTGTAGCTGCACGGCAGGATTTACCGGCGATCCATTTACTAAGTGTAGCCCGGAAGAAAGTGAGTCCGCTTTTTGGCCAATTCATTACAAACTGCTCTTATACTAAATATGAAATAGTTGCAAAATTATGTAA
Source organism: Dalla costala (assembly GCA_018245355.1). Lineage (NCBI taxonomy): Eukaryota > Metazoa > Arthropoda > Insecta > Lepidoptera > Hesperiidae > Dalla > Dalla costala. The sequence continues at coordinate 8,828 of DWMR01001165.1, read as the reverse complement.
AAATTTACTTACATACTTATTTTTTTTATTCAGGATTAGTACCGACAAATCCTTGTTTGCCCTCGCCGTGTGGACCGAACTCTGAATGTCGAGTTATAGGCGATCAGGCTGCTTGTTCTTGTCAGCTGAACTACATAGGAAGAGTACCTAATTGTAGACCAGAATGTACTATTGATGCTGAGTGTCCTAGCAACACAGCTTGTGTTAACGAACGTTGCAAAGATCCATGTCAAGGAGGCTGCGGCTTGAATGCTATTTGCTTAACCGTCAATCATAAAGCAATATGCAGCTGCCAACAAGGATACAGTGGAGATGCTTCGAGAAATTGCATACAAGTTGTGATTTCGTGTAAGTATTGTACTATAACGATCGGGTATAGCTAAAAATTTCAAAATGAATTCCATGCTTTAATTAATTATGTTATACTGTTATTTCAGCTACTGAAATGACACCAACTTCAAGTCCATGCTCGCCGTCTCCATGCGGACCGAATGCTGAATGCCGAGAACACAACGGCGCCGGTGCCTGCTTCTGCTCCGACGGTTATGAGGGTGATCCGTATAGCCAGCAAGGATGTCGAAGGGAATGTGAAAGTAATGATGACTGTCCCTTGAATTTGGCTTGTACTAGGTTTAAATGCATCGATCCCTGCCCGAGAACTTGTGGACAATTAGCACAATGTACTGTGGATAAACACGTGCCTGTTTGTACTTGCCCAGATGGCTATACAGGAGATCCTTTCTTCCAATGCAAGCAAGTACTCATGCCTCGTAAGTATTACTCAATCAAAATAGTTGTTGCGTAACTTAATATGGCTTTCAGTTTATTAGAACATGTTGTACAATTTTCAGCTGCCCCAGCACAGAATCCGTGTGAGCCGACACCTTGTGGACCTAACAGCCAGTGCAGACAAGTTAACATGCAAGCGGTGTGTTCTTGTCTTCCGAACTATATCGGATCGCCACCATCCTGCAGACCTCAATGCGTGGTAAATAGCGAATGCGATGCATCTAAAGCATGTATCAACCAGAAATGTGATGATCCATGCCCCAATACTTGTGGTTTAAGAGCTCATTGTCTAGTAAAGAACCATAATCCAATTTGCACATGTCCAGCTGGAATGACCGGCGATCCATTTACTCAGTGTTATAGTAAGTATTGAACACTAATCTAAATTAAATCTAATGAAAACATGACTCACCAATTTTTAAATACTGATTTTTCAACAGATATCCCACCTACAACTGAGCGACCACCATCTTGTACTCCATCTCCTTGTGGACCACATTCACGTTGCCAACTTCTTGCTAGTGGACCAGCTTGTTCATGTTCTCCGGGTTATGTCGGATCTCCACCATCTTGCCGACCTGAATGTACTATTAACTCGGAATGTCCGGCATCTCTAGCATGCGTTCGTCAAAAATGTGAAGACCCATGTCCAGGATCGTGTGGAGTGGAGGCAAACTGCCACGTTTTAAACCATGTAGCTGTCTGTGTTTGTAATGAAGGATACACAGGTGATCCATTTTCAAGATGTCTTCCCATAAGTGAAAGTGAGTATAAAAAAATTGTTTTCTTTGTAACTATATTTCATATTTTATGCCGATGATTGATGACTATCGTCTTAGCTATGTATGGCTACATTTTATGTTTTTTTTACAGCACCTACAACTCCAACTCCGTTAGATCCTTGCAACCCATCACCGTGTGGACCAAATGCGCAGTGTGACAATGGTTTTTGTACTTGCTTACCAGATTACGGTGGCAATCCGTACGAATCATGTAGACCAGAATGCACTGGAAGTCAAGAATGTCCAAGAGACAAAGCTTGTTTCAGAAATAAATGTAGAGATCCATGTCCTGGCGTTTGCGGACAAAATGCAAAATGTGATGTAATAAATCATATACCTAGCTGTTCTTGCATAACTGATTATACGGGTAATCCGTTTACTCATTGTCAACCTGTAGAAAAGGATAAAATGGTACCCAGAGACCCCTGCCATCCGTCACCATGTGGACCTAATAGTATTTGTCGAAACACTGATAACACCGCAGTATGCGCTTGCATTGAAGGCTTCCAAGGATCTCCACCTGCATGTCGACCTGAATGCATTGTGAGTTCGGAATGCCCTTCTACAAAAGCATGTGTTAACCAGAAATGTATCAACCCATGCATAAACGCGTGCGGTGTATCTGCTCGCTGTGAAGTTATCAATCATAGCCCTATATGTAGTTGCAATCCAGGACAGACAGGCGATCCATTCAAAAGCTGTTACGACATCATTGCTACACCACCTCAAGAAACAGTTGATGCTTGTAATCCGTCACCATGTGGTCCTAATTCATTATGTATTGAGAGAAATGGAAAAGCAAATTGTAGATGTGTCGATGATTATGTTGGGCAGCCACCGAATTGCAGACCAGAGTGTGTTATTAATCCTGATTGTCCATCAAACCAAGCATGTATTAGGAATAAATGCGTAGATCCTTGCCCAGGGTCATGTGGTATTAACGCAGATTGTATTATTGTCAGCCATACTGTATCATGCATTTGCAGAGAAAAATATACTGGAAATCCATTCTTACAATGTGTTCCTCAAGAAGGTAAAAAGTTACATCTTTCCTTAAAAACCTTTTTTATTAAATTTGCCATGGTTTCTTTAGTTACTGAATTTGTATTCATTATTATTTCTGGTAGTTTCATGTTATAGCTAAAATTGTGATACAATTTTAAATTGTTACCTTTATTTCAGAAAATGTTGTCAAACCATGTGACCCATCACCATGTGGTGCAAATGCAATTTGTACACAACGGAACGGCGCGGGAGCTTGTTCATGCATGGAGGAATATCATGGAAATCCATATGATGGCTGTCGACCAGAATGTGTCCTTAGTTCGGATTGCTCTGCCGACAAATCATGTATCAGAAATAAATGTGCTGATCCATGTCCAGGTATTTGTGGTTCCAATGCCGAATGTACAGTAATAAACCACGTTCCTTCTTGCGCGTGCTTGAAGGGATATTCAGGAAATCCATTTGTCCAATGTAATAAGAATGAACCAGTACAAGAGATAAGGCCTTGTCAACCTTCTCCGTGTGGACCTAACAGTATATGCAGAGAAAACGGAGAACTAGCATCTTGCGAGTGCTTACCAGACTATAGAGGAGCTCCACCTGATTGTCGACCAGAGTGTACAGTCAGCAGCGAATGTCCACCGGATCGTGCATGTCATAAATTAAAATGCGCTGATCCGTGTAGAGGTACATGTGGAATAGGTGCCCATTGTCAAGTAATCAACCACAGCCCCCTGTGTAGCTGTCCAGCGGGAACGACTGGCGATCCTTTCAGCAGATGCCAAGAAATTCAATATACAATTGATGAACAAACTAAGCCTTATCAACCTTGTCAGCCAAATCCATGTGGCCCGTATAGTGAATGCCGTCCATTAAACAACTCCCCAACCTGTTCGTGTATGTTAGGATACTTCGGCTCACCACCAAATTGTCATCCGGAGTGCCTGGTGAATACAGATTGTCCATCACATCAGGCATGCATTGCAGAAAAATGTACAAATCCATGTGAAGGTTCTTGTGGATTTAGAGCAGAGTGCCGCGTTCAAGACCACATTCCTATATGTAGCTGTCCAATGGGCTATTCTGGTGATCCATTTATTCAATGTTCAGAAGTAATTGGTAAGAAATGTTTATTTTCCTATATACTTAATTATAAAAAAAATTAACACAAATTAATATTATTTACATTATTATTTCTTTCTTTTTAGTATGAGATTTATATTTTTCTATTTTAGATACACCAACGCCATCTGCCGATCCTTGTAATCCATCACCATGTGGAAGTAATGCTATTTGTGACGCTGGCCTATGTTCATGTTCACCTGGTTACTTTGGCGATCCCTATTCGGGATGTAGATTGGAATGTAGTACTAATGGAGAATGTGCACCGACCCGTTCGTGTCAGGGAGGCAAATGTGTAGATCCATGTCCCGGTGCTTGTGGCACTAGTGCAACATGTTCAGTAAATAACCATATTCCATCGTGCACTTGTCCGCCCAATACTTCAGGAGATCCGTTCTCATTCTGCACAGAAATAATTAAATCAGGTAAAAATTCTCTATACAATTTTATTTTGGTCGTCATGACGTTATATTAAAACCATGCTCTTAAATATTAAAGGTTATGTTTTTGCAACTTTTAGATGTGCCTCGTTCGCCATGTTCACCATCACCTTGTGGTCCGTACAGTGATTGCACTGTCAGCGCCAATGGCGCAGCAGCCTGCTCGTGCCGAGCGGGCCACATAGGGTCGCCGCCGTCCTGCCGCCCAGAGTGTCTTGTCAGCTCAGAGTGCAAGTTGCAGCTCGCTTGCATAGAACGCCGGTGTAGAGATCCTTGTGAGGGTGCTTGCGGTCGTGGAGCGCGTTGCCAAGTTATCGCACACTCGCCTATATGCACTTGTAACGACGGATTTACTGGCGATCCCTTCACATATTGTTACCCCCAGCCAGGTATAAAATGCCTTCTTCTTATTATTTTTTTCGTTTTACAAAGAGTTGACTAACAGATATTTTGTATTTCAGCACTTCCGCCCGAACCGGTGGATCCATGTCGGCCATCACCATGCGGTCCAAATGCTCTATGCATAAACTCGGGAGATATACCGGCCTGTAGCTGCCAACCTGGTTTTATTGGATCGCCACCGAACTGCCGTCCTGAGTGTACGATCAGTGCAGAGTGCCCAGCGGCCCTCGCTTGTGTTGCTCAACGATGCAAAGATCCTTGCGTGCAGGCGTGCGGCCCACGCGCTGTTTGCTCGGCGGTCGATCATCGAGCGACGTGCGCGTGTGAACCTGGCCTAGAAGGCGATCCGTTCCAGGGTTGTACGACACCTAAAGGTAAGCTTCATTACATTCAGCACTGTAATTTTACCATTTTTTGTTTACATCTTTATTACTACTCACGAAATATAGATTTAGAAGGATCCACGTGTAAAATAAACATTTATTGATTTAAAGGTAAATAAAGATTATCCAAGAATAAGTTACATTTAACTGATGATACCTTTTTGAGGAAAAAAGCGCACTAACCCTAGCTTTGCGAAGCGTGATAATTCATGCTTAAAATGTGTGCTTTTTTAAATATTCAAACAAGATCACGGCTCACACGGTGTACTAATGTCAAGAAAACAGAATTGTATTGGTATCTTTTCTTTGGGATTGAGTGGCGACCATGCCCGCTGCTTGGTTTGTAGGGATCGATACTACTATAATATTTGTTTTTATGCTTAATTATTATAAAACGAAGGCAATCAGAGTAGGATGGTGACGACGTCATTTTAATTATATAGTTTTTGCTTCCAGAAGGGTAGTAACATGTTCAATAACTATTTATGTGAAATTAATGCCTCTGCTTTTGATTGGAGCACGCGGAGATAACATAGCACTTACAGTAAGCTTAGGTCGTTTCTTAAACGGCCGCTTTTGGATGGTGCCGCTAAACGTCGCCGCGGCTGGATTAGAGAGATCACTAAACGTCGCCGGGCCCAGTAAGCTTCGACTAACGCTTCGGACCAAGGAGATGCTTCTAAGGTAAACTCGGTGTTTGGGTAAGTGAATATTTTTTATGAATTCTTAATGAAATATTTGCAGCTCCACCAAAGATTGAATTCATTAATCCTTGCGAACCGTCGCCATGCGGCTCAAACGCCGAATGCAGAGTCAACGGAAACGCCGGCTCTTGTACGTGCCTGCCGGACTATTTCGGTGATCCTTATCAATCGTGCAGACCGGAATGCTTAGCCGACTCCGACTGTCCCTTAATGTCTGCATGCAATAGAAATAAATGTATAGACCCCTGTCCAGGGGTGTGCGGCTATAACGCGGACTGTTTTGTTACAAATCATAAGCCTACATGCAACTGTAAAGCTAGTTATACGGGAAACCCGTTGTCTATGTGTTCAATCATAAGAGGTAAGTTAAAAATACAAAATTATTATGAAATATGTTAAAATTTACGACGTCGATCTGTTCATTTTGAAAGAAATTTTGTTTTTCAGAATATGATATAGCTGTGATTAATATCTGTAATCCGTCACCGTGTGGCGCCAATGCATTATGTAAGGAAGTAAACGGTCAACCAGTTTGCTCATGTTTGACTAACTATATCGGATCCCCACCTAATTGTAAACCCGAATGTGTTGTTAATGCTGACTGTAAGCCAACACGAGCTTGCGTCAACAATAGATGTGTGAATCCTTGCCCAAAGCCATGCGGTCGCAATACTGAATGTAAAGTAATATACCATAGCCCGGTGTGCTCATGTCGGCAGGGTTATTCTGGAGACCCTTTCACCGTATGTTCTCAAACTCTTCGTAAGTAATCGTATCATGTACCTATGTATTTAATTATACAATATTAGTTACTTTTCAAAATAGCTATAATGTATTTTTGTATTTCACAGACATTGCTCCAATTGTAGCAGAGAAATTAGATCCTTGTCTCCCATCACCATGTGGTCTTTACGCAGAATGTCGTAATATCAATGGACTAGCCTCTTGTTCGTGTTTACCGACATATACAGGCTCACCGCCTTACTGTAAACCTGAATGTGTCGTCCACTCCGACTGTCCCAGTAATCAGGCATGCATCGCAGAAAAGTGCAGAAACCCTTGCGAAGGTTCATGTGGACTGTACGCTAAGTGTTTTGTAAATAATCACGTCCCAGTATGTATATGTGCAGATAGTTTCACCGGTGATCCATTCAGAGAATGCTCACCGATACCATTTAAAGGTACGTTGATTTTGAAATAAACTCTATTTGCAATACCGGAATTTCGTTTGCGTCGGGACGAACTTTAGGTGTTGAGTTGAGACCAAGTATCTAGAGAGGATTTTTTATGTTTTATATTCTTTTTCAGATGAAACGCCGCCAGCAGTCTTTGATCCTTGTAACCCAAGTCCTTGTGGATCAAATACAGAGTGCAGAAGTGGAGTATGTTCATGCGCAGTAGGCTATCATGGGGATCCATATCTCGGTTGTCGACCTGAATGCGTATATAATTCTGATTGTCCTCAAGATAAAGGTTGCCAACGAAATAAATGCGTAAATCCTTGCATTGGTACTTGCGGGTTGAATGCTATCTGTGATGTTAATAACCATGTACCAATGTGTAGCTGTCCTAAGGGCATGAACGGTAATGCATTTGTGGAATGTCGACCATTTGCAGGTAGGCTATACTTTTACTAAATGGAAGGTCTCTCTTCTGGGATGTACTTACCTAATATATCTTGCAATGACTGTACCAATAATTGTTGTTTTAGCCGTCAATGTAAATCTATGCAACCCGTCGCCATGTGGCCCAAATAGTCGATGCCAACAGTCAAATGGACAATCAGTCTGCTCTTGCATTCCGGGGTATCGAGGAAGCCCGCCGACTTGTAGGCCAGAATGTGTCGTTAGTCTCGAATGTTCCTTGAAAGAAGCTTGCAACAATCAAAAATGTGTGAATCCATGTATTGGCGCTTGTGGAGTGGCTGCCATATGTGATGTCATAAACCATAACCCAATTTGTACTTGTCCACCATCATTTACGGGAGATCCCTTCGTCAGATGTTCTGTTATAGGTAAGTAAGCTTTTGAATTAGACAACTTCGTTGTCCAGCGGTTGCAGAAGCTGTCCACCGAGATAGGGGTCCTGGGTTCAATTCCCAGCCAGTGCAGACATTTATGTGAAAGATAAATATTCGTTTACTGGTCTTGGTCGTTATTTGGGATGTGCGTGATTTGCTACAGAGGGAACCCTAGTGTGATGATAATGACTATTTAATATCGTTTTAATTAGTATTGTATTTTAAGACTATTTGGGAGGGTTCCTTTGTGGCCTAGACAATGAATATTGATTATTTATTATGATTTATTGATTATTGATATCGTATGTGGCATCAATGATTAGATAACTGTATTAAAATAATCAATTTAATTTTAGTTGAAACACCGCCGCAAGTAGATCCATGTGATCCATCTCCCTGTGGACCTCACTCCATCTGCAGAATAAGTGGCGAGAGCCCAGTGTGTGCCTGCGTTACAAGCTTCAAGGGTACACCGCCTAACTGTAGACCGGAATGTATAAGCAACAGCGAATGCGACTATAACTTAGCCTGCTCAAATCAGAAATGTGTCGATCCGTGTATTGGAAGTTGTGGAAGTAACACGGACTGTAGAGTCGTCAGCCATTCGCCTATGTGCATTTGCCAATCTGGATTCACTGGTGACCCATTCTCGCAATGTGCTCCCATATTGATGGAACCAACAGAAACATTAAATCCGTGTAGCCCCAGTCCTTGTGGCTCTAATGCTATATGCAGAGAACAAAATGGAGTAGGAGCTTGTCAATGTCAGGAAGGCCATTCAGGAAATCCATATGAAGGATGCAGACCAGAGTGCGTTGTCAATTCTGACTGCTCTCTTAATAAAGCGTGCTCCAGGATGAAGTGTGTTGATCCTTGTCCAGGCACTTGTGGTTCTAACGCATTATGTCAAGTGAACAATCACATGCCCAACTGCATTTGTCTACCCGGGTACACTGGAAATCCGTTCAGCCATTGTAACATCATGCAAGAACGTAAGTCCTGATTGAAGCTGTTTTCTGACATTTGGCTTTAATTTTAAAATACATAGCATAAAAATCTAAACTTTTTATTTTTGTTTTAGCGCAAGTTTTCGAAAGAAACCCATGTAGTCCATCACCCTGTGGTGCGAACAGCCAATGTAAAGAAATAAATGGCCAAGAAGTATGTTCTTGTTTGCCTGG
>DWMR01001164.1:0-10059 GCA_018245355.1 Dalla costala | reverse complement strand
ATTACAAGAGGCGAATCCCAATTTGTGAAAATTATTACACAATATTATAATCATTTATAAATTAACTAGCGAACCTGTCCTGCCCTGATAATAAAAAAGAATCCCGGAATCTAATTGCAGTGCCACCTACCAAGTCCAATTGGAAATCCATGTCTAGAGACTCAAACAATGACATCAAAATCGGTCCAGCAGAACCCGGTAAACGTTTGTTGAATTCCAAAACTGATCCGATATTCGTGTTTGGCATCCCTGACAACCCATATGATGACACCCATGTCGTTACCTATATTTTTTTTCGTAAATTTTAAATGTTTAATAGTTATTCTGCTATTCCTGGCTGAGACAAATGCAATAAATTAAAAATCATGAAAATCGGTACCGCTCTTGAATTTTAAATGGTGTAGATAACTACTTAACACGTTTTTTGATGCTATTTTTTATTTTTTTTATTTTTTTTTATCATGAGTGTAACAAACGAGCTTGCAGTCCCACGAACCGCTGCCGCCCATAGACATCTGTGACAAACTTCGAATATAACTGCAAGGATTTTTGATTTGTTTTGATTTTAATTCTTTAATCTTTTTCTCTTTTAATTTAATTACTTATGCGAAAGACACTCTTAAGCTGTAATACCTACTTAACTTTTTGAAACACACAAATAATGAAACTCCAACAACTCATTTAGTCTTAACTGTCACCTCTATTGTAATAAAAAACATAGCTTTATTAAACCGTTCAGATCGGAAACATTAAATTAAAATTTGAATATAATAAAAACTTCATCATACCAAAACTATACTCAACTAGCCGCTACTATTAAGCCAATTATGGTAATACGCAAACCTTTGGCAGGGTTCAATAGAATCGGTACAAAACAAAATTAAAGCGTAGCCAAAACCAGTCCGTTTAATTAAACGCTATACCTACTATGGCGTAATTGTAGATTAATTGCGCAACAGGCCCAAATTCGACGAATTTACATGACAATTTTCCGAAATTGTGTACCTATCGACGTTTGCAATGAGGTTCGGGTGAGGTATGACTAGGGGAATTTAAACATAACGAAGCTTTAAAGTGTTATCCAGGAAACAAACACTAAAAATAATTCATAAATTTATAATGTTTTGAGTCATTCTATCACCCTAGCACCTCTAATGATCTCTACATTTTATTGTGAAAATAATGAGAGAGATTTAGGCATGTTTAGACATAGGAGACTAGTTGTCTTTAACACATAAATAATGGTAGCTCCGACCGGACATAAGTGTATAGTTTATGTTTTAATTGCTCTGTTTAGTAGGTACTTAAATAATATTTTTTCAATAACTGCTACGTTGTATACCTAACTTGTAGTTAAATTTCGCAATTAAATACTTTGATAACGCTCCATGATCAAACGAACGCGTATCTTATTCACAAAAGATTCACTGAAGTAATGATTCGTTGAAATTGGAAGCGAAACAAATAAGGAAATAATAGGGGTGGGATAGGGTTCCTCACTCGGAAAATTTGCATGCTTTCTATACATTATTATTATAGAATATTACGCCTTAAAACTTTGTTACCCACCCTTATAGGGAATTGAATAATGTTTCAAGTTTAAAGTAATTAAAGCACTGCGAGTTGGATAAAGATTGAATAATAACAAGGGAAGCAAATGAGAAAATATACATTTTATACATGTTACATATACGTCAAAAATGGAGGGACAGATATTGGAACTAAGTGTTATTATTTAGTTAATGAGATAAAACTTGGAAAAAGGTATCTAGATCTCAAATAGTGACTCTAAGCTCATTAAAATAAGCCCTAAGGTAAAAAGGTTTAATTAAGGTTTTATTTACCATATATAGTTAAATTAAGTATATCAAGTCAACTGTAGATCTGAAATTATTTCATACAAATGGTTTGCATGTTTGTCTTAATACAATCATTCGAACGTTCTAACATTGCAACTTAAAAAGAAAACCTTATTTATTTTTTAAAACCAATTCCGTATTTATATTGAAATTAATTCACTAAAAAAATCTTATAAATTTGTTCACGGACAACCTTCCGAATAGTCTTCAAGTTAAACTATTAACTATGTGTTTTTGAAATTTCAAATTGATACCGATATATCAGTATGATAGATATGATAGATATCAGTATGATAGATATGATAGATATCAGTATGATAAAGAGTTGATTCAATACTGAAATTAACAATACTTACCTACTTATTGCAAATTTTCCTGAACAATTTAGATGCGAATTAATACCGTGGCGACTAAACGCTTGGGCTAAATTAATTATTTCCTAACCAGACAATGAAATCGACGAATTAAGCACATTACTCATTCGTCGCTCATAATACATTTACGACTGTCTCTTATTAAGGCTTATTCAGACAGCGACAAAATATTAATAATCAATTTAATTTTTATTGCTTTACTTACCGATGTTTCATGATTTTATTAACATCACAACACCGATATAGTATCAGATACATCCAATGATAAAGTCTCATAAAATGTTTTTTAACAAAATGAGCATCATTGTTATGTATAAAATTTGTTACTCATTTTACTTACCAGGTTTAACTTGCCAGAAGGCGTAAGATGTATGTGTGTACGTTTGTATGTCACAGTTAGTTCATACATAGATACATTACCGGTAAGAATACATAGATACCTAATATTTCTTAGGTAGGTGCTTTGTATCATAATATTTCTTTTAATGTTTCGAGCCAGTCAGTAAAATTATTAGATGTAGCAACTGATGACAAAATCTGACGATGAACATTAACTGATCTAAACCAACATAAAGAAATTGTATAACATAATATTATTTTCAAGATTTCTATAATCAGATACCTACCATGAAATTCCCAAAAAGAAAAGAAAAACGTTTATTGTTTTCCGTTGCTTTACAAATTTTAGCATATCGTTTAGCGTAGCATTTACAATATCATGTCGACATTATAAGTATCGTTTTGTCACAAACTGTTGAGTAAGTATAGTGAGTAACACATCTTACATTCCATCCCTTGTACACACCACTTTAAAGGTAGACTAATATCCCGTACGCACCCAAGGCAAGGCACATCATACAACACGTTAATCTAGCGGAGCCGAAGGTACCTATGCCTGCCATTAATTTAGATGAGAATTCATTATGGTTGCCAAGACATCATCAAACGATCACGTACTACCCGAAACGCGTGTTTCGCGGGCTTTCTACTCGAGAGTATCGTTTAAGACTAAATGTGTAAGCGTTGTACCTACCTATACTTTATTAATAATTTATTTGGGAGCTTTCATAAATTAAACACTTTATATCTTTACGTTAACCTTTTCTAGGTATTATTTTTGCTTACTTTACTGTACTACGTTTCTAGTACCTACTATAATGTTAATCCTTTATTTAATTGGCAAACACACTATTCTAAAACCCCAATTCTAAAATGATTTTTTCTTACTCATGTATCATATAGTTTACCGAACATAAATATGTAGCGCTCTGTATTGTTGGAATACTAATTTAAATTCGCTAATTAATTTGCAAAACCTATAACTATTTAACAAAATCACCAATTGATTGGTTCCATTTAACAGAAAGTTCTATTAAAGTGCATTTAAAGTAGGTAATTATCAATTTATTTGTTTTGCCGAATCATTGTACAAATTGCTGAATGTCATAATTTAATGTCGAAGGGATGATCCCGGTTAGTTAATTTGTTACTTCGTTGACAAGTTAAAGCGCTAGGGTGGGAGGGTAGTCAGTATTCATAAGACACCTTCCTTACAGACGTTTCATTATAACCCTATGCGTAGACATAAGTAATACTAGAAATGACGTCGGCTGGTTCGACGTACCTACATATAAACCTCTAGATACGTCCACCCACTGTAGAAAATTTTAAAAAGTAAATTATAGTACATTACAAATTTAAAAAATACAAAAATATTTAAAAATTACAATTAGTAAATTACAGTCCTTATAGTAGGAATTAGGATTTTAAAATGTAAAAATTACTCCTACTCTTGAGTCTGTCCTCAGATCGCCTCTTGTATACGTGAAACCACACCCTTCAATTCTGAACACAATTGATTGTAAATAATTATTCCAGGGCAGAAATATATGGTGTACAGGATCTTGCAGCTTGCAGCTTTGAGTTAAAAATGTTAGACAATTTGTGTAGAATTTTTGCTCGTTCGATACCCATCCATGTATAATCATTCTTAACTCTATACTAACCGCGATAGTCTTTCAAGTGGCAGGTCGCAGATTACACCACACAGCAGTTATAATGCAATTTTGATAACTTCTAACAACTTGCTGCTGGCAACATTGCCTGTTTTTAGTCGGTAAATTAGTTGAACCAAGTTCTTCCACTGAACATGTTACTAACTACTACTACTACTATTATGAATACGGGCTATGATTGGAGACAGAAATAAATGTTAAAAATTCTTAGTAATGTTATAAAGTAGTGTAGACTGTTATCGGGATTTCAAAACCCAGGCACCTATATTTTTTCTAGGTTATGTACGCTCTAATTAATTGAATATACTTAACATATTATTCGGTGACTGTAACGCTGAAGGAAAACATCGTGAGGAAACCTACATGCCTGAGAATTCTCCATAATGTTCTCGAAGGCATGAAAAGTCTGCAAATCCGCACTTGGCCAGCGTGGTGGACTATATGGCCTTACCCCTTCCATTCTGAGAGGAGACCCGTGCCCAACAGTGGGACAATGAAGGGGTTGTGATGATGATGATGAACATTTTTTTTTTAACATATCATTATATCATCTGCTTTTGGTCAAGGAAAAACATCGCGAGGTTACCTGCATGCCTGAGAGTTCTCCATAATATTCTCAAAGGCGTGTGAAGTCTGCCAATCTACACTGGTGTAGCGTGGTGGACTATGGCCTTACTCTTATCATCCTTAGAGGAGACCCGTGCTTGCTGAGTACTGGGCCGGTGATGAGTTATGATGACGGTGACCTTTATGCCACTGGTAAAGCCTTGTTAATATCTAAAATAGTGTTGCCTAGATCAGGAACAATATCAGCTATACAGATATAGGTATGTAGTTGAAGTCGTTGTCGAGAAATCTATTAGATGACGGTGTTTCATGACCTAGCAAATATTATTACGGCCCCTTACGGCTATGACACTCCACTCTCAAATGCAATGATACCGAAGAAATTAAATTGATAGATAGATCATGATAGTATGGTTATTATGAGATTTAGCAGTCTGATAGTTATAAAATCGTCGCAGTCGTAGAACAAAGACGGATCTGCAAATTGGCAAATTTTTTGAAATGTAATAGCCAATGATAGATCCATGGTAATAGCGCATTAAATGTAATCTATTAACAGTATTCGTCAATACTTGGGGAAGACCAACGGGCAGTTTAAATTATTTTGTTAAGTAGGTTGTTCATTAACAAATTAATTACTTATTAATTAATGTATTTATCCTCTCTGTCCATCCAGAGAGGTCTGTGCCCAGCAATTGTGAATGAAACAAGGCTAATGAATAATTAACAGTGAAGTAAGTAACTATGAATAATAACTAAACTAAGTAGTTAATAAAAATTTTAACTAGCTTATGAATATTTCTTTAACACTCAACATCCCGTAGACGGTAGTACCTACATACTTACTAATTCATTAAATAATAGACACGAGCAGACACTTTTATGCACCTACGAGTAGGTACCTATCGTTTTCAACGAATATGCTGTGTGTTTACGAATTGTCTAATTAACAACGTCTTGCATCGACATTAATGCAAAGTGAGTCTTCTAATAGTTTCATTACAGTGGCGCCCCGGCGCGTGATTTGAAAGCAACTTGTTACGACTAACAGAATAATCACCTCGACACAAAGGCAACTGCAGTGGGAGAGACAGCTACACATAAATAAACTATACGTACACAAATATAAGTTAATCTGTTGCCTGTTATTCAATTGTTTAAAAGGTAGATATTTGTGTACTTGGATATAAGAGACCGCTGCAGGTACCTGCGTTTCTGCATAATTGAGGAGGGCTGGCATGTACTTCACCACGCTGCTCCAGTGCCAACTGGTGGCGGAGTTGGTGGCCGACCCGAATTTACGCAAACACAGTTTATGCCGCCTGAAGGTTTCTGACAGGGCTTAAAGACCGCTATTTAATAAAAGCAGTCATGCTTTCCATGCTTTTCTAACCATGAAAGGGCTTATGAAATCGGGATCGTACTCTAGGGGCTTAACTTTGTCGCTCGGTGAGATTTGAAGAAGCTGTGGCGCTATGAGCATTTATTCTATTTACTACGAAGACATTAAGCCTTGTTTAAAAAAAATACGAATAATTGCTAAGTATTGAGTTCTTAAACAAGGTCCTTATAAGTTTTGGAAACAAAATGTCGGATTCCTTTAGCGCGGAATGAGGTAACTTTTAAAAACAAACCATGAACGTATCAATGCTAGCATTCAGCTTTGATAAGCTCTCCCAATTAAAAGCCCGGAACTTTTACCCGTTTTCATTCATTACTGTGACCTTAACATAAGCCCCTATTTGATTTTGACGTGATCTCATTGTAAAAAGGTATACCAGGATTACATCGGGAAGTAGAATTTATATACGTTTCGACGGGGAGGTACAACCGTAGCACTGGATTCTGCCGTGTAGTAGGATTTATTTTATAGTCTGCTAGCATAAACAAGGGGTCTTTAGGAGACAGTATAGTCATGGTAATAATGCGTAAGCGATCCAGTGGTGCCTCAAATCGACGATGATGGTGCCGCTGGGTTTTAGTGGGTATTCCGGCACGCCGACGAGTATCACATCCCCGCCTGAGTCCTCGGACCTGGCAGGATGCGTAAATGCATTTACCCGCGAATAAAAAGGAGACATCAGTATACACAGACTCAACTCGTGGTCCTGTTAGAGGTTGGTAATACGGGCCATCACTTGCAATGACCAATTTGCACCACTGCAGCACGGAAGTGCACACACATTTTGCTACTAGCAATCACCTATGAAACTTCTTGGCAAGATTATCTATTATTAAAGCAGCTTAACGATATCACATAAATATGATTGCATTATCATTATTGTTTCCTTAGGAATATCAGTAAGTATATGTTTTAGTAGTGGTTTAGTAGACGTCATGCCAGTTCCTTCGATTTTGTGATCAGTGAGTGAATGAGTTCCTATTATGTATAGAAGAAGATTATCGTCATCTTTTTAATCCAAAACGGTTTTTAGTATAGTTCAAGTCTATCAGAAATGTTTATCAGAAACCTGTATTCTACGGAGTTGAGTGAGAATAGAATTCATCAACATGAAGCGGTTTCCTCACTGTCGGGTTATTGCTGCCGCAGCTCCGTCTCACCTGCTTCGCGGTATCGCGGCGTGCTGCCGAGGCGGTCTCAGGAAATGGGGAGCCGTGGAGCAGGAAATTTATGATATGGTAGTTTTCACTATATTACTACAGACTAAAGATAAATATTTCAGTTTACTATTTATCAACACGAAGCGGTTTCTTCAATGTCGAGTTAATACTTTTATTGCTTCGCGGTATCGCGTCCTGATGCTGATGCGGTCGCAGGAAATAGGGAGAGTTGTGAAGCAGGAAACTTATGATATATAGGTACTTTTTATATAACTAAGTTTATATTCACTTTCATTGTATTACCACAGTCTAAAGATTAACATTTCAGTTTTCTCTTTATCAACACGAAGGGGTTTTTTCAATGTCGAGTTAATGCTTCGCCTTGCCTGCTTCGCGGTAACGCGCTGCTGCAGGAAACGGAGTCATGAAGCAGGAATTTTATGATATCTTAATTTTACTATAGTATCACAGTCTATTCTACTCAACCAGTCGTGATGAAACATATAGCAGATTTTAATATAACACGTTGACGCGCGGTATACACCTATATACGTTATTACAATAGAACTTCTATTGTGTCTGGAGAATCGCGCGCAAACATGTTAAAAATAAGTTTTCGAATAGTGGAAACGCGGTAAGAATTCGTTTAGTAGTGTTTGTGTGATGCTCTTACAAACAAACAACCAGCCAAAATAAAAAATAAAAAATTTTGGATTCGAGACACCTTATTACATAACATAACACAACTGGAATTGTAAAAATTGTATCAATGTGCAGACACGTTAAGTTATAATTTAATAATAATGTTGTCTTCTCAGCTAGACATAATTAATTAAAGGTTTAAAATAACGACTTCACTCGTATTCTAACGAGTCCTTAATGATCGCTCGCTTAAATGAGTTAAAGTGAGCAAAACCATTCGTAAATAAAGATCCATTCAAACTAATACTAATCAGGTTTTTCAAAACTGTTGTATTAATAAACATAAATTCATAAATGGTAAGAGAATTAGTCATTCCTCAGATATTAAAGTGCTGAATAGCCAAGCGGTTAATAAAATTAATACAGTTAAATAAGGTTAGGTGCGAATTATGCCGTAAACAACACAAACTTTAAAAAGTATTTGCTGAAATTATATTATTTTTACGTTCATTTTAAGTATTTATTTAATTCTCCCATAAACTTATACTAACCTTACAGATCGATCTAATACGTTAGTAAGTAGTCCAGTACAATTAAAATTACATTATACTATTATTATATTATTACATTACATTATTATGATATCATTACATTACCATTACAGTAAGTAAGTAGTAAGTAGGTGAGCGGCTATTCTCATAGTATTATTTTTTACGTTCATTTTAAGTATTTATATAATTCTCCCATAAACTTATACTAACCTAACAGATCGATCTAATACGTTAGTAAGTAGTCCAGTACAATTAAAATACACACACACACACACACACACACACGCACACTCACACACTACACACTCGAACCGCTAACAGTTTCTACCACCTATCAGAACATTGTCATCAACTAAGACTATCTATTCTATGATAACGTAATTATTATTTTCGCCCTACACACCCAATTATCAGTTCAAAGTTGACTCACCCCCAAATTCTTATTCTAAGAACATTTCAGTAGCCTTTGCATTTTTTTAAACCTACCCCCAACGCATGGCCTTTAACGGAATAAGTTTCGCTCACGTGATGCCCAGATAATTACTGGACACGCAACCCAACTGTCCATTCAGAAATAGGGTGGACGGACAGGGGTAGCTTGGAAATATAAAATTGAATGTGGAAGTGGTTTGATCAGTTACGTAGTTGGACCGCATTGAATATTTTTGTGACTCCGAGGAAGACTAGAAATTAAAAATTGAATCGAGAAAGAATACTACGAAAGAATAGGTAGAAATCATAAATTTAATTGAGAAAGAATACTAAAAATCAAACATTTTATTGAGAAATTACTAAGTAAGAATACATTAAATCAAAACTTTAATTAAAAAAGATTCTAAGAAAGAATACTAGCAATCACAAATTGAATTGAGAAAGATACTAAGAAAAAATACTAGAATTCAAAAATTTAATTCAGTAAGAATACCTACTAAGAAAGATACTAGAAATCAAATAGTGATTTGAGAAAGAATACTACAAATTAAAAATTGACTCGAGAAAGAATGCTACGAAAGAATAGGTAGAAATCATAAATTTAATAGAGAAAGAATACTAGAAATTAAAAATTGAATCGAGAAAGAATACGACGAATGAATAGGTAGAAATCAAAAATTCAATTGAGTTAGAATACCTACTAAGAAAGATACCTACTAGAAATCAAATATTGATTTGAGAAAGAATACTTTGAAAGAACTACTACAAATCAAAAAAAATTTTTTTTGCTGAACAGGGCGGGGCAGTACTTCACTGCGGGGCACTTGCTTTTGCTTTATAAAGGCGCAAGTCAGGCCTCACATGGAGTACGCTTCTCACCTTTGGGCAGGAGCGCCTCAGTACCAGCTGAATCCATTTGACTCTGTACAGAAACGCGCGATCCGAATTGTCAACGACCCCAAGCTCACTAACAGGCTAGTACACCTTAGTCTACGGAGGGACATAGGCTCTCTCTGCGTGTTCTACCGACTTTACAATGGAATGTGCTCCGAGGAAC
>DWMR01001163.1:0-10060 GCA_018245355.1 Dalla costala | reverse complement strand
AGTGATAGGTGTTAATAGGAATATTAGTTGTTTAGTATTCGTTAGTAATGAGACTGTGGGAGTGAGGACTGTTAGTTATATTTCATAGTTAGCCATAGTCGTTTGCTTTTTACATTACGTCTGCAGCGAAAGGCGTGAGAAAACATCCATTACGTATGCAAAAACCACATTGCTTCATTACATTGTTGGCTGTGCTCTGTTTTAAAACTTTAACGAAAATTAAAAAGCATGGTTTATAGTTGTGCATTTTCTAGAGCAAGTCTTACTTTTTGTATCGCATTAATTACAAGAGGCCATTTAGAATGCAATCATTTACCAAAGAACTCATTATTGCGACTATCATTTCCAACAACAAAAGAGTTGCAATTTATTTTCTGCATTGTGTAACAGATACCGCACTTCCCAGTAAAAATGTAAGTTTTAAATACAAGAAGTAAAAGAAAAATAATTTCAATAAAAATAAATTGGATATCCTTCCGGGCCTACGCTTTTCGGTTTTTTATCTAAAGTCGCATACATGAGACATGTATCTTAAATCATAAGCTGTTATGACACCTGAAATATTGCCACCGGCTAATCCTACTTGAATATATATTCTCTAGCTAAATTTTAAAATACCCCGATCGTAGTATTGCGTTTATATATTAAAACTATTACTTGGTTAATTTAAACCAAAATTAAAAAAAAAAAAAAGTTTTTTTTTTAAAGGGTGGACTTACTATGTTAAATGTATTTTCTACCAATCAACCATATCACGAGGCTGGTTAGTGCTTATCACTAGGCTCTAACTTAAACAAATATAAATTTAAAGTTCTAGTTTCTTACCTCCCTCCTCTCCTCCTTTTGCGTCGGATTCTGCAATTATTTTCAAACCGTCCAATTCCAGAATATTTGAATATTGATAGATACTGCATTTATATCCCGCGTTAATTGAAACTCTTTGAACCTATCCAGTGCAAAAGTATTTAGAACGTCCATTCTACGAACTGCGGTTTTATTATTGATTCAATGGTATTAATACACTCGAATTCGTTCACTATTTAAAATTAAGATTCACACTCGAGCTGCAACAGAAATAATTAACCAACCGCTATCTTTCTATTATAATTAACCCTTAGTACGCGTAAAGTAAGCCAGGTACCAATTTATTTTTTTCTTTTTACAAATGGTTGTCATAATAAGGAGAGAATAAGTTACTATTTATTTATTTATTTATTTTTATTGGCTATTTCCCAACTATCATTACAGTTCTAACCTAATGCGATAGGGTGAACTAGATAACACTCACATGCCTTCGAGAGCAGCTCTTAGGCTGCAGGTTTCCTCACGATGTTTTCCTTCACCGTTACAGAAACTGTTAAACTGTTTTTCAAATTTTGTGAAGATGTTTTTTAAGAAGTTTACTGGATTATAAAACTTACTGCGTTGGTGCAGTGTAACTATCTGTGGATTAAATGATTGTATAGTTAATACACAAGTACATTTATTGTGCATTGTTTGAAAGAAAACTGATAGACAAGTTTGATTTGTCTTACACATCTCACATTTCCATTGAAAATTGGATTGAAATTTGACACTTCGACAGGGAAAAAAAAAAATATAGATAGATTATTAATTTCGGACGTTAATCTGTGTGTGCTATTATTACGAAGATCAATAATTACATGGAATATTACTATGAAACCCAAACATAATCCACTGTCCGTCTGCATACAATGTCTGCGTTTTTTTGTCTCGAATAGGCTCTGTAACCGCCGAATGAATTTTCAAGGATTGTAGACGGTTTTAGCCCTTAGCATCTGTACCCCAAGGGTCCCATTTGTAACAACTTTTCACACTGTCAACATTTAAATATAATCCTACATTAAATTCGGCGGACTTTCCTTCTAATGCAAATAATCTTCATCGTTTAAAATAATTAATTTAATTAATTTCTAATTATAATTCTAGAAAATGTTAATCCTTAATTGGCTGTATGTTTGACTATAAGATATGTGTATTTTTTGTCAAAGAGCTGTGGATTTTCTTAATTAATAAAAATAAAATAAAATAAATGTTCTGTATTTCAAAATTTCATCCTTCATCCGCGTAGATGAAGTCACGAGCACTCCCTAGTCGATAATAGTATTGCCTAGCGATAAAAAAACTGTGCAAGCTATTTTCATTTGTGTAAACCGCTTTATGCATAAAGTGTACCTACGCAAGTGTGGTCATGTATGTATGCACAGATATCTCCATCTAGTTGTGGATTTATCGCTGAGCTAGTCTATGAAGTCCCTCTGTTAGTACTAGTACAATTATTTACTTGTGTGGTGCTACACTCAGACACACTTAGTTGGTCTGTATGTCTGTACATAAGATAGATGCAGGAGCAGGATAAAAGTGTTTATTGATTTTGCTCTTTATACGGTTCGGGTAAGGTTATTTTTTGGTTTCTTCATACGCAATGATAAGTTGGTTTAAGGAAGGGCTGTCGAGTGATGAGAGGCGTTGAAACTTTGTGGGGTTGGCGTGATGTTTGTTCGTAATACTTATTAGTCTTAGCCAAGCCTAGTTGACTGCAGTCTTGGTTGCAGTTGACGCCAAAAGACTAATTTGGGTAAATTATGTTCGGTATTTTCTTCTTGGTTTTAACTTCACTACTTTTAACTTTTTTGTTAGTTGTTTAGAATATTTCGTAATGTTCTCTACACGCTGCACAATGACTTGAGGAATGAAACGGTTAAAATGATCATAAATAATGGAAGAAAATACATTACATTTTAGAACTACAGTGTGAAAATAGTACACAAATCACTGTGTAATATTCGCAAAGCTTCCTTACAGCTTACAGCTTGTTCTGAACCTTCCCTTTCGATATCCGATTTTCTTACACGTTTGATCGGATTTGATCGTATCGGAGCAGATCCTATTATGATTAAAAGAATTTTGCATACTGTTCCGCTCGTTCGCGGGGATTTTATAAAGTATTCTCAAATAATTGTGCAACACTATGTGGGGATATTCGCAGCATTCCGCATTCCGACAATTCATAAACTTCAACTATACTTTAGCCTGACGCCTTTCCACTGGCGTAAAAGTCCTTTTTTCAAACAAACTTTTATCCCATATGCTTTAGGAACCATTTCTTTTTAAATAGACTTTTCTTATTTTTCATGCTCGCAGCGCAGCTATATTCACACCAAATAAATAAGAATCTATTTTGTGGTTTTATTGCGATTGAGTTACAACCATCCAACCATCCCCACAAACTTTTACATATATAGTTTGATGTATTAAACTAAGATTAAATTACAGTAAACATTTTATCTGCTAGAATCATACACATACTCGTAGCTGGTCAGTAAGGGTAGTTGTTAACGCAAAGTGGTCCATTACTATCTGCACGTTTTACGTAAATCCCTCAAATCCAGTAGGTACTAAGCACTCCACTGTAGAATCCTGTTTACCTAGACAAGGCCAGAAAACTCAGCACAATATACTAAAGTGTATATATCCCTGAGCTTTCACGAAGCGGCAAGACGAGGCTTGCCTTGACTAATCCGACTAATACTCTGAGTAACTCTGGACGTTGTATTTCGAAAACGATTGCACAAGTGTTAACTGTAAAGCATTTTGAATGTTGTAAAGTTCCTTCACTGATTTACCGAGCCGGTTCTCAAATAGTTGAAAACCTAACAAAAGATAGTTATTGTATAATAGAAAATTGCATTTGGAAACAACGAAGAAACTGAGGGAAGTGATTTTTTGCACGGAGATAGGTTAAGGGGCTAGAGGCCTTAGGTAAGTTATAGGCAAAAATATCCCCAAATGAGTAATGGTGGGATAAAAGAATTGGAGACAATAGTTTGTATAAAATAAACTAATGAGTTTCTTGCCGTATTCTTCTCAGTAGTATTTACCTTCCGAACTGACGGTAGATAAAAAATGTGTTGACGTTCATCAAGTGTATATCACTATATGATGATAAATTAACGATTCTGATCAAATAAACACTTTACACTCACACCCCCACACTAGGAATCCTTCTGTTGCGGGTGGCGGACACGCAAAAAACAACACAATTAAACACCCAACACTCGAGCACAAACATTAATCTGCCAAATCGAACCCAGGAACTACAGTCACGTCAGTCAGGGTCACTAACTAATCACTAACGAACGCGTCACGGAGTTGTCAAAAATAACGAATAAATAATTGTTAGGTATACAAAATAAACACACCCTGCCTGATACGCGAAAATGCGACCCCGTCAACAAGTGCCGTATTTTGCAAGTATTTTTCCGTCTTCAGACGATACATTCAAGAATAATGTAACTACTTTATTTTTAAACAGTACGATGTTGTAGGGTAATTAAAATTGTAGAAGAGATATTATAATTTCGTGAGCGGATTACTCACGAGACACTTTTAGAAATTTTTCATCCCCTATTACCCGAAGTTGTTTGAATATTATATCTCTTGTGAACGCGTTCGCGAATAAGAAAAAGCGAACAAAAAAGGGAAATTATATTTGGAAAAATAATAAAACTTCGTGGAAAGGAAGGAACGAATTCAAAATAAATTAGGTCACAAGCCTGTTTGACTTAATTATCTTGTTGCCTTTTAGCTTCATTCAATACCGTATCTCAATCGGTATAGGGTTGCCAAATCTGTCTTAAAAAATTACTCGACAATTTGAAATAGTACGGCGCAAAACGTACTTGATTTTACTCTTGTATCTGCGCCAATTTCGGAATAAACATCCAAACAGTCTGTCAGCCATGTTTAGAACTAAAATAAAAAAGCAATGCCAAAGGCAACGTTGTATTTTAATTACTGCTACGCCGTGTGTAGAACACCCCCTTTCATTGCGACTAGTTCAAGCTTCTCTTCCAAATCACCCCGATATTGAACGTCGTTGGAGATTTTATCTACGCCGAAACCCAAACTTACTGAAGGTAAGTGGAATATTTGTCCAAACTTTTATTGAGTTGTGCTGACCCTAATTAATTGAACAAGATGGTTATATTCAAATTCGTCCATGGCCAACGGCTTGTGCGCTTTTTTCCGAGTCGTGGTCGTCTATCGAGGATTGCCACTTCAGCTTGTTCACTCTTCGAGCTATATCAGTAACAGTGGTTCGCCTACGAATTTCATCGCTCGAATTCGGTTGTGTAAAGAAATACCCAGCATTGCTCTCTCCATGGCACACTGAGGACTTCGAGCTTTCAAATGAGGCCGGCGGTAAAAGCCCGCGCCTAGGATCTGAACGTCATCACTAGCAACATACACAGCTCGAATACTTTCGACTACAGGTACTGAGGTGGTTTGGATATCAAGATGGGTTGGTTTTGGTTTCCCTTTAAATTTTAGTTTTAAAAACACCAAATATTTGGTAACAGTAAATTATAAATTATGACATCTATTGGTTCTGAGATATACCTAAGTGTATCTTGAATCCGATTGAGATTAAACAGTTAGATAAATTGTTTCTTAAAATGTACCACCTTTTTCTTAGTTTTGCACAACTCCAACCGGCTCTGAGTCTTCGAATTCAGCTGTTTCTTGCTGTCTTCGTCAGTTCGTCAGTCTACCTCTATTTACTGAGCCTCAGTTTGAGGACTTTTCTTTCTAATCGACTATCAGTTCTTCGTATGACGTTGCCTGTGTTTCATTCTTTAACGTCTCGTTCTTCTGTAACGTTCGGTGGACTGTGCATGGCATATAATGGCATATAAAATATCATAATCATCAGCATCACTCATAATCCTCATAGGCAGCAGGTAGTGATTGATTCTACTTTTTGGTTTTCTAGACACCCTGTCGTAGTGCAGTGTTTTATCATGCTGAAGCCTTTCTTGTGACCATCTTGTTCGGTAGGCCAGAATTCCGTTCTAATTTCATCATAATCTTAATTAAGACCATCTTTGCCAAATCAGTCCAGTTTTGAGTAAACATTGGCTATTGTTACATGAAGTTGTGAAGCCAATGTAGCAAACGGCAACTCACGAATGTTCACCACCCTCTAAGAAGAACATCGGCACAGATTTAAAAGGATAACGATGTGAAAGGTATACCGACACCTAGAAAAATGTTCTGAAAAGTATAAGAACCACGCATTATAAGTGGCAAATAATTCGCCACGCTGACCAAGAGTAACATTTATACTATAGTTTTATACACGCATACCTATTGCTTTAAAAAAATACATAACTGGAACTCAGACCTCGTTCCACTTCAATTTTCGACAAGAGAATGAAAATAGCAACAACAACTGACAACGATGGCAATGGAAACAACTGTAATTGAATTCTACACGTCAGTTTCATAAAGGCATTCCTCTAATATTGATCGGCGATCTCCATCAGCAGACGAGATTTTAAATGATTTTGAATTTAAAACTCGGAACTAATTCATCAGGAAATGTACCTACTCGTAATAATATCGGATTTTTTCAATGACGCGATGATTGAATTGAATGATGTTTAAATGGAGCAACAGCAAATAAAATTTACTGGAAACTATATATGATCGGTACTGAATGTAGTCAATATTAATAACCATGAATAAATTATTCATAGATTATTCAGGATTTGGAAATTCACTAGGATTCACCTGGGATCTAGTGATAATTTGGTAGTCATGTAATAATAATGTTGTGCTTCGAAATGTCAGCGAACTTGTCTGGCGATATCTTGCTATATCTGGTAATATCTTGCTCGCGGAAAAGGTAAAATTGGTTTTACCCAAGAAGAATGAACGCGCGGAGTGTGTTCGATAGGAACCTAACGAATCTAACCTAACATCGCCGCTTACAAATTATACGAGACGCTTTTACTTTTAGTCTTTAAAAGTAGCAACGCATCAGTAACAAACTATAAAGAATCTTAGTAAGTAGATATAACACTAAAAATTCCATTTCTGGAGATCTATTAACTAACTAGTAACCACTACCTCATAATCACGATGTTTTCCTTCACCGTTACAACAGGTTAAAACCCACATAACTTAGTGAGAGGCCGAATTTCAACCACTGGGCTATCACCTCGTAACTTTGTATACTAACTTAAAAATAATTTTAAATAGTAGGAAAAAAAAAAAAAAAAAAATTTTCGACTTAGGCTTAATCTAGGCTACCTACCTTAAGACTTAGTCGGTTCCATAATCCCGATTTCACCAACTAACCCTACAAAAATATATAGAAAGAGGCGTTGTAAAAATTCTTAATTTAATTAAAAGTGCGCCATTAAAAGGATGCCTACTTATATAAAATAATTTAAATAAACAGCTTATGAAACCTTTTATGCGGATAGTTAACTTCATATTGTAAGCTCTTAACCATGAAAATTCCAAAGTTTTCGGCCTCAGCCTGGGACTCTCAGGTATTTTATGAACTGGAGAAGTTCCAATAGAAACTGCAAAGGTAAGTATTCCACGAAACATATTCCAAATTGCAATGTAGCACTTGTGGTGCGAATGTCTATTTATTTTTCAGATGCCAAGCGTCCCTGTGAATGTTTATATTTTCCGCCTTGCAATACACAACCTTCCTAGCGACGCGCGAAGAAAAACTGCATGAAAGTTAAATGAGCTATCTTCGACTACAACCTTATGTATAGAGAAAAACACATTCACACATCCAAGATTCATTGAAGCTTAGTTGTTCTATTTAATATTCTAAATATATGTCAGATCGTCCTTTGAATAGCCAATGGCCAACATACGTAATAAGTAAGCTACTCGCGGAGAAAAAATAAATAAACGTTGAGTGCTTCTTAATTACTTTTTATGCCTTTTGTCTATTCGCAGACCGTTCATTTGCTCGGAGCCTTTTAGCGGCCGACTTTTGAAGAGCATCGGTCGTTCGGGATCATATTTAGAAAAAGGGAATATTATAATGAGGTCCCGATAAGGATGTCCATGTGGTTGTTGTATACTTGAATGTTTGATGTTGTTTGCCATGAAATTTTTATCCCTGTTATTTGGCAAGTATGTGGCGTGGGAAGTGGGCTACATCTCAGTCTAGATCGGCCGGCTGTGCCGCGCGCACGTGGTATACAAAGCTATACCTACTTGTGTCACGTGTCACGGAGGTGACGTGACACGGCGTGATGAGCGCGGCATGACTAGTTTGACGTAATTACCGTGACGCGGGCAAAGTGCGGTGATTGACGAGTATTGGTTCTGCTGTCAATAAAGCCACGTGGTGACGTTGTTGACGTTTCGTGCGGCTGTGTGCGTGATGTGTGTGATACGTACGTGATTGGATTGACAGTGCATTTTGAACTGTTTGACCTTTAATTAAAACTTAGTTTTGCACTTGCCACTTCTCCTGAATATTGAGGCCCGCTTCACACATTCGTGTAGCACTCAGAAACAGTATTTGATCATTTTCTTATGCCGTGATTGTAAGGAAATTTATAAATTATTATTACCTTTCCGATAAAATGTTACTGTTGAGTTTCAGATCGTTAATTTTATTTTTTATCTAATCAAACTTGTAACGTTTATATGACATGTCTTTAGCGAGTTATACGCGTATTTATGATTTATTGGATCGGAGAAAGCACTTGCGTGATTTGGCTGTGATATTAAACACATAAGTCAAAGCGGCGAGCATAAATCCAAATCGTTCAATCAAATGAGGTAGAGTTTCTGATATAAAGTTTCTTGGGAAGACATAAAACTCTGTTGGAGTTTATACATAGGCAAAATTTTACTAACTGTTGCCTTCGATTTTGTCTGCTTGGTCTTCAATTTGATACGATAGTATAATAATCATTATTATTATTTATTATTTATTCATTATTAAGTCTACATTAGTCTTAGGACTGTAAGCATACGACACCAAACACATATGTGAAATAAGAGAAAATGGTAAAAACTTTTATCCTAAAATGCAATACTGCTGCCAGTGGTGACAGTCTCTAAGTAGCGATTAGGTACTGTAAGGAACCGATTAGGTGAGCATGCAAATAGGTCCAGATCGGGGCTGTGTGCCGTTATTGCATTTAATAATATATTTTTTAATCATTCAGAAACCTTCCTCGGCGTGGTATGGCCAGTACGGGCAAAAAAACTAAGAATTATACTATTACACTTTTATTTTTATACTTATGGAAGGCCTACAATATTTTATTACATTGCATCAAGATATTTCACTGCTCAAATATCAGTTAATTGAAATACTAGCCATGCACGCGACGTCGTGTAGGCTTTTAAGCCTCAGTAGCCTAATAAAAGTAAGTTGATGACTTGAATGGTTTCATGACGAATAAAACTGTTTTTATTCATTTCCGCAATAATTGAAGAATGCAATATTATTTTGCTCATTTTGCTTCTTTGACCGTTCAGTCAAGTTGAGCCATCCATAGGTAGGGCGAATATAGACCAGTTGGGGCCGTAGTACCGAACCGACCTGAACTTAAGGCATGAGATGAAAGGTATTTTATAAAACGTACCGAAATGAAACTGCACTGTTTGTGTAACAAAATAAAATAGTTTAAAACAAACTATCTACGTTATACTGATTCAGCGCATTGCCTGCACTTGGAAAGACAGGCCGTTAGCTTGAAAATAGTTGCTACGAAGTTGAACCTTCTTTTGGTTCAGTAGAATCTTTACCCAAAAATTAGTTTAGACCTACTTAATTTAAAATGTATAATCTACCGTAAACTGCTGCACTGCAGATCTAGACATGAGTCAGTCGGTCTAAAGTGATTCTATCGTTCGAACGTGAAGAGAAACGCCGAATTATCGAAATGGTCCTCATACAAATGCATGGTATTTGTAGAAATGATGGCACTCATGGTACTTTTGACAAGTATCATCATTGAGTTATTGACTCGCTTGCCAACTCGTAGCCAACACTTATAGACCCTGAGAGCGCGAATCAAAATAGCTGAAATATTTATTTGGCGTTAGTCTAGCGTTTGCCATGCGAATGCCACTTACGCCCGAAATTAATAATCAATGTATCCATTTTTTCCTGTCAAAGTGTCAAATTTCAATCCAAGTTCCTATGGAAATTTGATTGAAATATCAACCTGTGACAGGAAAAAATGGATAGTTTGATTAT
>DWMR01001162.1:0-10061 GCA_018245355.1 Dalla costala | reverse complement strand
AGTTAGGATAAATAATGTAGAATTCCATTGCGGAATGAATAAATAGTAAATAAGAATGTCTCGATTCCTAATTTCACCCTGCCTGCCGCCGATCCTTAACTGGCGTTACTTTGTTTTGTTTTCATTTACCTGTGTATGTGTATTTTACTAACATTAGTCCTAAGTTATAATTGTTACTAACCAGAATAAGGATGCAATCCGAAATAAATGATTTTATTATTATTATTTGCGGAAATACATTATTATAAAGTTAGGTTATATCATCTTTACAACAATCCTAGGGCAAACCGTATGATGGTGTATATTTTCATGCTTATAGCACCTCCCTCCCTCCCACGTGGGAAATCATGCACATGCATTATTTTAACCCGAAAAATGTTGTGGCTATTCGATTAAATTCGTGGTGGGAGTTGAATCTTGTAAGGATGAAGTTTTAAATCACGAGACAAAATTTGCTTTAAGCTCGTACGGACAATCCCCAAAGCCGCTGATCGCCTACGAGTTGAGGGTTGCGATTTGCCCGAACAGATTCACTTACTTCCGCTATCTTTTGTTCCGTTCTTGAAGATCACAGGCGACCTTGACATGTAATTATCAATGTCAAACAGGATTCTTCAAATCGCTTCAACCGCTGTTTAATTAAATTAGTGCTAGGACATTGCTGTATACCTACTCCGCAATCCATATTTTACTCGAAACAATCGTCGAACAGTAATGTACGAACGATCATTCTCGTAAAACGCTTCACGAAAAACGCTCGGTGTGCCCCCGTGAAGTAGCTCATGGCTACTAAAATTAAAAAGCAGGCGCAGTCGAACGACACCCGCCCCGCACGTTTCGTCCCGCGCGATGAGATTTTATTAAAAAAATAGAAGTGCACTTTAATACGGCCCACCCCTGTATTAGAACTATGGACGCCACTGTAAAAATTGTGCAATATGTTTCATACAACAACGTCTTGCTACTTCAACGGTCAAGGTTTAAGTAACCTCCCAATACTTACACCTATTGTTTTAAATAAGGTCAACGCCCATGGCCATGGGCAATAAAGCAAATTCAAATAAAATAAGTGTGTAATTTCAATTTGTTATTTCCTTATACCTTGACCCAACGACTCACGTCTTAGTTAGCTATTTTACGAACACGAAATTATTAAAAAAAATGTTTTTCAGGTGTGGTGTACGGTCGCAGCGATAGCTATTCAAGCTCGCGCTTTTGATTTGTGCTCTAAAGCATTTATTAAGTTGGAAGCTCTTGACGTGAGTATAGATTTATACATTGGTATACTTTTTTATGATGAAAATAGCAAACGGCATGCAGCCACTGCCACTGCTGCAGCCCAAAATTTCTTCAAAGATTTGATGAACATCAATAGTCCTTGGCCCAGTCCTGTACACTGAACAGAACCTTAGACTGTAGGCAAGTGTAAGTTAGTCCAAAAGTTAGTATTAGGTGTTAATATGAATTTAGTGCGGTGATAGCCCAGTGTTTGAAATTCGGCCTTTCACTCTTAAAGTTCCGGGTTCAAATCCCAGCGGCACGCACCAATGACTTTTCGAAGCTATATACGTTTTAAGCAATTAAATGTACCTACCTGTTGTAACGGTGAGGAAAACATCGTAAGGAAATCTGTTCTCGAAGGTATGTGATGATTACCCCTCCCATTCCAAGAGGAGACCCGTGCCCAACATTGGGACAGTGAAGGGGTTGTGATGATGATGATGAGGAATTTAGTATTTGAACTATGAGGGTTAGGACTGTTGAAAAATCCGAATACGGACAACAACACCAAGAATACTTAACTCTACCTCCAAGCTCCAAAGTGGATGAACCGATTACAAAACGGTTTGCTTATAAAAAAAGTTAGTGTAGTCGAAATCTACTTAATGTATTTCGTTTGGACCCACTGCTCACTCCCACCATTGTATAAGATCCTACAAAGATAGAATGAGTCGCGAGAGGGCAATTTGCGGGGTGTGCGGGTGGCGCGTCTAGTTCTCGCTACGTCGTAGTTACCTAGCTATGCAGAACTCCGCTCTACTCCTCTTGCGACTAGAGAATGACTACACGATGACTATGAGTATGATACGATACATATACATTGTGCTCCCGCTGGGAGACCAGCAAGAAATATTTTTTTGGTAAAACCACGAGGCCACGCACAGAGGCTTCCAACTTACAATACCCCTCATTTTGCGTGAGAGTTTAAATGACAATACAAACGTTTTTCAGCCGGAAGTATTTGAAAATTTAGCTGTAGAAGTATTCACAAGATTTAAACCAAAGGACGCAAAAGGAAATAAAATGGAGTGCCCGCACTGCCACGCCGCTGTGCCTGATTGGTTTGTATATCTGCCTACCTATAATAAAAAAAATATATAATAAGCGTGTGCTGAAAATCGTCCTGTGCTGTAGGTATGGGGACACACTGCGATCCTATCCCAGTTTCACGAAGTTCGCGCGCTATAATCTCTATCTTTTAATTTTATTCCCTATCTGGTTGATAAGATTCTGATGCAACTTATTTAGTAAAATAGCGCATGGAACCTATCCCGAAAAAAATATATAAAATAGAGAAAAGAAAAGAAAATATAAGACCTAACAAGTAATATTAAAAAATGAGTTTGCGCGCCAACTAAAATGTGAGTATGCGTGCGTGCGTGTGTCCGTGTGTCTGTGGTGTGTAAGACTTAAAAAATTATGTAGCCTAACTAACAATGGGTTTGTAGGGCTGCGAAGTGCACGGGATGTGGCAGTGAGTTCCCGGCGTGCGCGGCGTCGGCGCGGCCGCTGGCGGCGCAGGACGCGTGGGGCTGCGGCGCGTGCGGCGCCCGCGCGCTTCAGCACGAGCTGGTGCTGCGCCACTCATGCCCCATGTGCCACACCCCACTGCCCTAGACCTGACACTTTATGCCTCATTTAGATTATCGGCGAACAATACGCCGAATAAGTAATTCGTGCACGACCTGTATTAGTCTATATTCAGTCAACATAGATCTTTCAAACATGGATGACGTGCGTCTCGTTGCTACGGCGTTATTTCTATTTAATGTGTATCGACACATAGAAAAGAAAAAGAAGGATCCAAGCATCATTAATTTATTTATAGTCACCACTATTGTCTCAGTCACTCTCACTGATCGAACTTCTTACCACCGATTATCTGCTGATGGTCTGCTCTGAAAATTAGCACTGTTGGTTTGTTATCGTGACAATAGCATTTTGTAGTGTAACACTGCAAAATAGATGATTTTTCAGAAAACCATTGTATCGACTGATTTAAATTAATTTCGATGTATGCAAGGCAATGTCCGCGAAGTAGTGTAATTCTGCAATAAATACTATTCTATTGGTAATTTTAGCTTATTTCCTTTTGTCTATAAAGTTTTAAGAATCGGCTATTCGAAGATTGGCGATTGGTAGGTCTCTTCCTAAAGCGCCCCCTTCCACCACAATATTATTGTGCGATAATGCGCAATTTAATTGAATCGGCCATATGTCCACACGGCACAGTTAGCGAGCAGCACCAATGTTGATCGCTGGCCTTCGCCTGCGAGGAAATTGGTTTTTAGGTCCGTTTGGTGTTAACATTATGTAATAGGTCTAGACTAACTCATGACCTAACGTTATATAATAGTCTGACAATAAATGATTTATGATTATGATTATGCGAGACAAATGATTGATGATGAATGATGATGCTCATGTTTTTTTTTGCGTTAAGGACAACAGGTTGTTTTCTAATGCTACCACTGCCAAGAATATACGTGAATCTTCGTATCTCATTTAGCTTAGGCGCTAGAGACCTGACTGACGGACAGACAGACCCTCGACATCAGAGCAACAGCAATAGGGTTTCTCATCCTCACTCTGGGTTCCCAAGATGCACTTGCCTATTAGTAGAGATAGAGGAATACAGTGTTAGTTTAAAAAGGAATAAACAATACTATGCATATTTTGTTTTATTTTATAACGTCTCACAATCGCAATATGGAAATAATCTTTGATATTGATGCATCTTGAATTATAATTATCTGACTAGTACATAAATTTACACTAATTAGTTACTGACACAATAGCATAATTGTAATAGTGTACCAGTACCCTATCTATAGCAATAGTGATAGGTAATTTTTTTCCAAATATAAGTGTTATCTTCATTACGTTCTCATGAATTATTAACAAATTAAATGTTTAAGGAACAATAACAAAAATATTAGGTATAAAATATCTTTCCAGTTGCTTCAGCAATATCATGTAAAGGTTTAAGATTCCTACTTTATTGTTATATAAAATTAATGAAAACAGCATCAATTTTAACCAGTGGTTTTCTATGTACTCAAAACAAGAATTTGGACACTTGCTTTTGATTTAGAAAAGTCAGAATAGTACATCTTAAAAATATTCTTACACAAAATCTCATCAATGTACCTCTGTACGACATCTAGAATATGATAGATAAATACTAGCAAGACTTATTACTTGGTATCTTGTTTTAAGTGTTTTTGTATATATATTTTACTGTATCAAAGTAATAATGCAAAATTGTACATCTACAAATTTTATTATTAAATACTTTTTATTTCTACTGACCAAAATTTTTATCATCCATTTTCGAGAATTGTAGTGTATTATCAATGATTTGGAAAAGTTCAGGTGGCTGAGGAATTCTTCCAGTTTCTAGTTTAGACCACAATGGAATGTTATTCAGTGATATTTCAAATGCACCCGACGATACTAATTGCCCCTCAATCATGTTGGATAAGAAGAACATCATCATGCATGCATATAGTTTGTTCTCAAGACACCAGCTCCACCAGGCGGGCTGGGGTTTGTTCAGCCATGCAAATATGTTGACACCACTCAGTATGCACATTATTAATATCATCTTGCCAAAACCCTGGAATAACCAATTTATTATTAATGTATCAAGAATGTGAATTAATTGATGCCTAACAATTTAATACAAAGTGTTTCTCATTAAATGAGTACTTGATATGAAGATAAATAAATACAGAAATAAGTCTACAAACAATACAATGATTACATTACTCATTAGTGTCATAATGATAAGATATAAAAATTTACTTACAACTAATCTAGACATATACATATTGAAGCCAGGTGGGTCATAGTTTGCTCCCACAACAGAGATTTCTGGATATTTTTGATGTATTATCCCAGCATAGTCTTCAAAAACTTTACGATATCCACAGGAATAACTGTATGACAAACAAACATACATTAGAGAATGATAAAATTAAATAGTAGATATTTTTTTATCATCATGAGTAGGTATCACAGCTTAAAAACTTGGTTATAAGATCACTATTTTTCATGGAAAACTTCAAAAAAGGTCACAGCTATTTTAAGGACCCAGTTACTGTCATAGATAAATAGAATACTCTTTATTGTTCACACAGTAATTACTGTGACATAATAATACACCTAAAATACAATGCAAAAGGTGGTCTACCTTTATAGTGATCTCTTCCAGACAACCTCGAGTAGAGCACAGAATAGAAAAAAGGAAAAGCGGGGTCCACAAATATGAAGGACCAATAGGATATAGATAATAAGATAAGATTTATAGTTGCTCAAATATTTGGATGAGTGAAGGAAATAGACAATAATATTGTACTAACCCAAAATGCTAAAGGCCAACTAAGGCAAATAACAACAAAATACAAGGCTTGTGTATAAAATAAAGCAAGTTAAAAATAAGTTTGGTAACATCCTCGGAATAGAGTGGATATAAGCCCCAACCAGATGAACATTTCCATAAACACCCAAATTATACATGTAATTCCTTCTTTAATATAACTATAATATACAATACATGTGATGTGAAGCAGAAATGCCAGGTATATTTTCCATGCATTCTAGTTGCAGAGATAATAAATTCTCAGGCTTAATAGATATAATTGTATTGTAGGTGAAATGGATATAACATGTCATTTATGTCAAAAAAACATTGTACATACCAGTAATATATATTCATTATATTGCCCACACCTTGACCAATTTTTGAGATACTCTCAGGTTCGTTCTCACTCGCCAGGACGTAGTTATCAGCTGATAAAATGAGACAAAGGAACAAACTCGTGACAAAAAAAGCTACACAAACGTTGGTAGACCACGACATGTTTATCTTAAGATTGTAAAGTTAAAAATCGTTCAATAGCTAAACATTAGTCAAATTATTATTATACGAAAATAAACATCAGCTCCAAAGACTAATTATTAAATCGTATTCGCACGCACGACTTCAAATTATCAATCAAATCAATCAATCCAGCAAAAATGGAAATTAGACTAGACGAGATCACCACAGATTAATTACCCAAAAAGCGCTGTCAGTAAGACAACCCGACCACAGATGATATACAAATTCAGATACAGGTTGCTTAACACCAACCCTATCAGAAAAATTAGAAATCGGTACCCTAGCCCGTCGCGGTCTCCATCTTGGTTAAGGCACAGAATAAAATAATACTCGTATCACCCCGTTTCAAAACATCC
The DNA here is from genome assembly GCA_018245355.1 of Dalla costala. Taxonomy (NCBI): domain Eukaryota; kingdom Metazoa; phylum Arthropoda; class Insecta; order Lepidoptera; family Hesperiidae; genus Dalla; species Dalla costala. The sequence continues at coordinate 3,539 of DWMR01001162.1, read as the reverse complement.
TGAGTGAATTGATTGACAACAAGCTAGCTAGAGCCCCTAGAGGTCTACTTAGCCACCCTACTCTCATCACCCAAGCTCATCACGGTTCGTCCGATCACGAAGTTAGCTGTCAATAAATTCAACCGTGCTCCATTCGGACCCTCATCCCACTCAGGAGTTAGGATGCTATACGGTTTTGGTCATTTTCCCGTACCCACATTTTTGTATAGAATGAAACCTCAACAACGGGCATCCGACATGATTAGTTAGATGAAAAAGAGTAACCATGCTGTGCCCAAAGAGTATAGTGTTAACACTGTTAACCTATACTGTACTAATACCTTAGAATAATAACTAAAGCAATAGAAGGAAGGTTAAAATTGCTAGTGAACTCAATATATTTTCTCACTTTTACTTATGGAGCCGTTCTAATGTTAAAAAGGGACACATACAGAAGACATTTCGAAATTTTGTAGGTTGTCACTGATTTTATTCTGACTAGTGATGTGAACAGTGTCGATAGAATTTTTCGATGACGTGCATTATCATTTTCGTAATTTCCAAAAATAATAAAATAACCTTCCTTGAAATATATAAATTACTAACATAACAAAAATCGTGAAGACACACGAGCATATCTGCGAGACATTACATACACAGGGTGGAATTTTGTGACCTCACCTGGAGCGGAAGTATTCTAAATACTGGAGATAGCTAATTTTACTCGAAGGAAACATTCCTTTTTTTAAAAAAAGAAGCAAAACTGCATTCAAAGATTTTTAAACATAAATAAAAACAAAACATTGAAAACCATTTCCTCCGCTCCATTTATGATACATAACGTAAGAACAGCGTCTTCCTTAAGTCGTCTCCATTTCATAGCTTCACTACAGACAAATTAACCTATAGTAAAATGCTTGGAACAAAATGTGACTGTGTTTTTTTGGAGCCCTATTTCGTCTACCAATGCGGTTTAGCCATTCATTTTTTGTCACATCGTCCATAGGAAAGGTGTGAAAAAAGTATCGACAACATTATTATGTCACTATGCATGATCAAGATAACCTTACGTGGATTCCGAATTTTCTCTAAAACTTCTTCAAAAATAGATATAATGACTGGTTTTCGCCACAAAGTTATTCAGCAATATAACTTATGTATTTATGTTTGCTTACTTCCTCACATTCGACAAACAAATATGTAAATCTTACCATTGGTAGGTCAATAGTTCTTCGTTATTTTCTTTACGTGATGAATGCGACTTGCAGCCTCCAACCACACAAGACATTATGCTACGCGGTCCACACACTCACTATTTATAGTTATTTAAAGTATTCGTGCAATCTAAAGTAGAAATATTTTTAAATTAAACATAAACGTGGTAGATTACAGCAATCGCAAAAACAATAATGACGCGAATAAGTCAAATAGACAGTGAACGAACTATAAGACTTTGAAATAAACTACTACCGAATTCGGCAGGCCTATATTAGAACCAATATAACCAAATGACATTTCATCTTGTGACATGCCAAAAAAGTAAAATAGTGAATCATTTTTCTCTTTCCCACGTAGTTTTTCAGCCATAAGATAGAACGGGACTAAAGGCAGTTACTGAATTCTTATTTTAGCCTTCCTTCTATTGCTTTAGTTATTGTTCTGAGGTTCTGTGTCTGTCTGTGATTCAAATAATTTCAGTCTGTGAATTTCAGTTTACGTCAATTTGACGTCATTTTATTATTGAATTAGTTTTTATTATTCGCTAACTTATTTGTAAATATGAATAATTGTAGACGTTATAATAATACACGAGTAAATCGCCCAACTAGAATCAGAGAGCAATACCTACCTTCCTTCCATGTTAGCTTTAGTAAACCTTTGATTGTAGGCTACATGAGTGTCGATGTCGACAGGCAGTATTATTCAGATTTATCGCAGTTGAAATTTCTTAATGCTATCCCTAGGGGAACAGTATCGTTAGACTTAAATCATAACATAGAAACTGCAATAAAGCGGACTACTGACGATAGTAATGAGAACATAACACTGCTACTAAAATTGTTAATGGATCAAAATTCTCATTTAAAACAAACGAATAAACCCACTTTTATAAGTTACCGAAGAACATTAATAAGCATTATGTGCAATGCCTATGAAACCAAAGAAAACCTTACAATAGGCGCAACATTATTCAATGGATCGATTTATTTATGTTCCACAGGGACCCAGGATAATTTAAGAAGACAGTGTCGTAGTAACCAGGAAGAAAGGTTTTGTTCCTGGGGCTATAAGTTTGAACAATACTTATTATCAGGTTGTGAATTCGCTTTTTTTAATTATTTATTTTCAAATCTTTAAAACATTAGTAACAACTCACTGTTTGTTTCAGATTATCCCAACATCCCCCCTGAAATTAATAAACCTGTGATAGAAAATGAAGAATTTTCAATATGTTACAGTGCAACCTTGGGCAATAAGCAGTTGTTGTATGGCGCCCAAATAGACGGATTGTTAGTGACTTGCAATGTGGAACCAAATCTCCCCAACACTACTAATGTAGATATCAATCTGGACTATTTAAGGAAACATTCATTCATTGAGTTAAAAACGAATAGACTAATACAAAATTATAAACAAGAGAGAAATTTCAAGTATGTTTTTACAACTCATAGTTTTTCACAGCACCATGGCAGGAAATTAAAATAAAACTCAGTTTTTTGTTGATTTTAGTAAGTTGGAATGATTTAAGTAACATGATTTATTTGAAGATGACAATTGTAGCATTGAAATTTGAATGTCTTGTTTATTTAAAAACAATTTAAAGTATAAACACACTAATTTAATTTCAAATATGATTTTTTTGTAGTGTTTTACATAAGCAAAACTTAAATTACATTATAATCCACTTGAAAATAAATGACAATGCAATATATGCAATATATTATTTCCCAGATTGAAAATTATTTCATACTAGCTGACCCCTGCAGCTTTGCCCGCGTAAATATCTTTTATTCTTTAGATTCTTTCCATTGACATAACTTTTTTATTTATAAACTGATTGAAATAAAACGAACCCTAAATGTTAAGTGAAGCTTACTACAATACAATAGTAAAAACCGCATCCAAAACGGTTAATCTCAGCCGTTGCTGAGATTAGCATCCACTAATGAACACACAAACAAAAAATCTCAAAACTATTGTTTTGGGTTCCATTGAGTTAATAAAGGCCCCTAATCATAGTTTTTCTCATATCTCTTCCATGGTCAGACCAGTTACATATATTATATAGATAAATCATTCCAACTAGGTAAAACCACAATATTTGATTTATTTATACTTCCACAGTGCTGAACAATTTTTTCCATATATTACAGCAATAGGTAATACCAATTGTAATTTGCAGAAGGTATAAGTTACTGAGATGCTGGTGTCAATGTTATTTGGCTGATTTAAAGGGGTTATTAGTTGGGTACAGAACTGATGATGGCATTATTCAACACTTACAATGGTTTGATACTCCACAAGTAGCTTCATATTGTAAGGTAAGTAATTATCACCTC
>DWMR01001161.1:0-10069 GCA_018245355.1 Dalla costala | reverse complement strand
TATTACCGCTAAACCTATACCTAAACCGCTCCCTTCCTCAAATATCCCTCCAAATATCTACATTCACCTGTCCTGGTGTCTGTCTGTAATCAAATCTTGCAAGTTAAATTTGACCTATTTTCCGTTGTTCGATTGAGCTGAAATTTTGTGTACACGCTTAATTCGGATGACAATGCATGGTTATCTAAGTAACGTCGCTCTACATCCAATATGACGGACGGCCCAAGATGGCGGACTAGCAATACAATACAATACAAATATACTTTATTGCACACCATAGGAAAAAAAAAACGTAAAGTGACGAGATTAAATAACTAAGAATTATAAATTACGATAATTTATTTCTCTCGCTCTCTCAGAGGACACATTTCCTACAGTAGTATGTTCATGTTCTTCAGTAGTACCTACTCGTAGGTATGTAGAAAGTGTGTAGCAGTAGCATATAGTAGTAGTATTATTATTACTATGGAAGAATTCTTGACATACATAAAATTGTTACCTGGAGTCTATGTTTACACAAACGGCAGAATCATTCAGAGCTAGTTTTTTGATGGCATCATTGAGTTGTATGTGCTGTGACTGGTCAGCTGGGAAGATTCCAGCATAAACCATATGTTTTACTGGCGGCACTGACATAACTTTTTTACTCTCAGATATTTCGATTGAGAGAATTTGATCACCCACACTCCCACCACCTTTAGGTCCACAACCTAAAAAAATAAAAATAAGTTAGTATACATAAACTATACCATACATATATAGTAAGTAGTTGCGGAAACTGTGTTTTGTGGCATCGCTTGTATCTGGCAATTAAGACAATAATAAGCTGACACAACAAAATGTGGTAACTTTCAGGGGTTAATAAATCAAAGTGTCTACTTACATTATTTTTGGAGAAAAGACTGAAAGTATGTATGTGTTAAATACTCACCAATCATAATAACTTGTCCGGCATATGCTTTTCCAATAGGTTCTTCTTGGGGGCGCAACATAGACAAAAATCTCACAACATTTTGCTTTGAATCTGATCTCCATTTTACTGTTTGACCAACCTGCACCACACCAGAGTGAATATAAGCCAAACATAATATTCCTCTGTACTTATCATGCCATGTATCAATCACATGAGCTTTAAAGTGGCCTTCTGTATCCACAGGGGGTGGGGGTATTCTAGTAATAACAGCTTCTAATACTTCTTTTACTCCCCACCCCTTTTTGGCAGATATACTCAACACTGTATCAGGGTCAATATTGAAAAGCGATTTCATCTGCATTTTTACATTGTCCGGGTCGGCCCTAGGTAAGTCTACTTTATTGAGTGTCGGTATTATTGTCAAATTGTTTCTTTTGGCTAAAGAGTGTACGGCAACAGTCTGGGCTTGGATGCCCTCATTGGCATCTACAAGGAGGATTACTCCTTGACAAGCTGTTACACTTCTTACAACCTGTACAAATAATGTATAAATTAATTACAAATTCCGAAGAAATGTCTTACGAAAAACCAGTTTCCACTCACACCGTTTATAACTTACTTCATTTGAAAAGTCTACATGGCCTGGTGTGTCTATAAGATTAAGTAAATATGATTCATTGTTATAAGTGTAATCCAATGATGCTGTAACTGCTTTTACAGTTATTCCTCGTTCTCTTTCAACCTATAATCAGTAAAAGTGAAAATTATATTTATTATTATTACCCGGTAGGCATTATTAATTTACAGGTAATCTTTTATTAACTCATCTAACTTTTACTTCATGTTAATAAAAGAAAATAATTGCTTTAATGACAAAATGTTAAGCACTTATTGGGTATCATATCATAAGAAAGTTATGGCATATTAAGTTAAAAGTTAGGAGGGCATGTAAAGTCATTGGTCCCAGTTGTTTGTGAATCTTTCTCGGAGGCCTTCCGGTAGCCTGAAAACTACCAACACTCAGGTGTGCCACTACCCTCACTCCCAATCCATATTGAAGCAGCATGGTGGAGTACACTCCAGGGCTCCTCAGCTGTCAGCTCACGGAGCTCCTGGAGTATGCACTATGGGTTGTAGTCATGTGAAAAGTTTTAGGAATGAATAAGATTTCCGATATAGCAATATGATTGTATGAAAAATTAAACATGATGGTCTGACTACTGAGAAGGGACATAGTACTTACTTGCAGTTGGTCCAGCACTTGTTTATTTTCCACACCGGGTTTTATCGCTCCAGTTATTTCAAGTAATCTATCAGCTAACGTACTTTTTCCATGGTCAACATGCGCAACTATACTGAAGTTCCTAATTTTTTTCACATCTATTACTCTTCTGTCAGTCTCGGAACTATACGATCGCCCTAATATCCTAAAAGGACTAATAAATTTGAATCATTAGCACAGATTACATTGATTTGTTCATTCATAATAAAGCGTAGAGGAGTGAGGCACGAGCTGCCTCACAGCTGGTGTGGGACAGTTAAGATTGTTTGAATTGCTATATAATCTGATTATCATGTTCCTTATTACTAATTGTCATTATTAAAACTACTTATACTACTGTATTACAGGCCAAACAACTTGGTGGCTATTACATCAAAAACCATAAAAGAAAATGTCAAAATGTATGCAAAAAACGTTCAAGCTGCCGCCGCTGCCACGCTTTCCCATTTAATCGCTTAAAATTACCTTTTAAGTGGTGATAAATTTAAAGAACTTGAACATCTGATACTGCTTAAAATTCTCACCATTTTATTTACTTATTGAAATTAAACCAACATTAATTATTGTCCTCATTTGGAATGTTAATTTAATTCTGATTTGAATGAAATAAACAAACAATACATCAAAATCAGCTGAGCTGATAACCTAAAAATAATAAAGTCAGTATAATGTACTCTGTGACTACAGTTTATTAATTTAATTGACAAGTGTCTATGGGCAGGGTGTTCATTTTTAGTAAGCTATACTGTTTCACCTGCGTTTACAGAATTCAGTGAAATAAAAATCTTGGATCAAACTCAATCAATCACGAATTAGCTAGTGCCATGGTCCGTGATCATATTGCTGTCTCGCTTATATTAAAGTAATTAGGTAAAGAATTAAAATAAATACCTTATCATGCTCCAACCAAAATTGATTCTGTCGACCTCAATTTTCCGCATATAGTTCTGTCCTGGCAACATTCATCTACGTTGTCAGATCAGCCACGTCATTTTTGCTCGAATGAAGAGTTTGTTGAGGGTTGGTTTACGCGGCGTCTAACATAAGCTACGTTGTGAATCTAAAAATCATGAATATATTCCGTTTGCTCGCTGATCTATCCCACCTCTTAGCTATAATAATATTGTTACTGAAAATCTGGAAAACCAGATCATGTGCAGGTAAAAGTGCTTGTAAAAACCGGCATGTTTCGGTGATTGCGGTCTGATGATAAGTGTTTTATTTGAAAATAACTAATAACTAATTGTAATTTCGTTTCAGGGATATCGGGCAAATCTCAGATCCTGTTCGCGATTGTATATACTACGCGATATCTGGACCTGCTGACGACGTTTGTCTCTGCATACAATACTGTTATGAAACTTGTGTTCATCGCAGCTTCATACGCTACAGTGTATTTAATGTATCTCAAATTCAGAGCCACCTATGACCACAATCATGACACGTTCAGGATCGAATTCCTGCTTATTCCATCTGTGATTTTAGCACTTTTGATAAACCGAGAGTTTACAGTACTGGAGGTTAGTATCAGCTACTCATCTTTTATGAAAATTGGTTTTATATTAAATAATTACATTAATAATAAAATTATATAATCATAATAACAATAAAAAAAGTTACAATTTCATATATTTATTTATATTGCTTCACATACTCATATTATAATTGTATGATTTGGCAGTAAACAATGACTCAAACATCATTTGTTGGTGTTTTTACAGGTGTTGTGGACATTTTCTATTTACTTGGAGTCAGTTGCAATTCTGCCACAACTGTTTTTGGTCTCTAAAACAGGGGAAGCTGAAAGTATTACATCCCATTATTTGTTTGCATTGGGAACATACCGAGGACTCTACTTGCTGAATTGGGTAAATTAACATATTTAATACCACCATACCATACCAATACCACTACCATACCATACTAATCCCATTTATATATTAGCCCAGTTGCATGGGCTAATATAATTCTAATAATTCTATTCTATTCTATTCTATAGTTGACTAGTCACAGTATACTAGGTATCTAGGCTTGAACACAAGTTCTACAGATATCCCATTGACAGTCCACCATGAATAGGAAAACATTAATGATACTTTTTGAACAGTAGAAGTAGACTAAGTTTATGCATAAGAAGGTACCTGTAGCTGTAGCCCTAGGCTACGGCTAGGGGTTGGTGGACTTCTCAACCCTCTTGTGCTGTCGGGAAGCATGCCTAGCAGTGAGACAGCAAATGGTTGATATATTTATTCATTTCAGATATACCGCTACATTGTAGAGGACCACTATGAGCTCATTGCTATTGGAGCTGGTGTTGTGCAGACTGTGCTCTACTGCGACTTTTTCTACCTCTATATCACCAAAGGTAAATCATATAATTTACATTCATAACATATTATTATACACATTTTAGTTATTTTTCTTTATAATTTCACTTGTTCACAGCTCTTTCAGTTCTTGCAAAAACCAAACTTATCTAAGTTCCCATTCTTTTTTCATATTTGCACAGTTTTAACTAGATCATATTTTTTTTACATGTTTAAATTTAATGGAAGTAGGTTAACCAAAGAAGTGCTTTTTTCGTGAATAGATAGTTTCTTTTCTTTTTTTATTGTGAAATCTCTGTGTTCTGCACACTACAGTTACAAAAGAATATTCTAAATCATGTGTTTCAATAATGTTTCAGTTCTGAAGGGAAAAAAGCTGCAGTTGCCTGCATAACCACCCCATCAGGGCCTGTGTGCAGAAGAAACCACTGGCAGCGTGTCAGATTGTTTTGTATAAGTCAATAATTAAATTTAACTACTATTACTTCAACTTTTAAAGAATGGAATTAAATTTGGTATGTTTTTATATTATTAGTATTGCAAGAGTTTGTTTGCATTATTATTGTGAATTGTTTAAAAAATATAAAGTAACACAATTTGATGTACCTTATTGATATGTTATAATGTTGTTTATAATAAATTTTACAAGAAAATCTAACTATAAAAAGAATTTACTTAAATGTAATTATTTTGTGTTAATGATTGTGCCATTTGTGGCATGGTCAATAACAGTGGAAATGTATGACATTGGGTGCCATATTTGATACCATTCTTTAACAATTCAAGATATCCCTACCTAAGATTAGTTGCATTGTTCCAGCTCATGCAGGTGAGCAAACATTACGTATTGTCAAATGCATTTTGTGATGAATTTTAGGTCACTAAGTTCTATACTTTCTATAGTTTAACATACTTATATTATAATAATATATAACATTATTGACCCTTTATTAGCTTCCAAAACGGTATGAATATGTACATATAAACAACTTACATTTACTGATATCTGTTTTTTCCTTTTGTATTCTTGTATGATGTAATATGTCTATCTTTTTATCTGTTAATACTTGTGAACTTAAACCAAAACATAGTATTAAAATGTTCTATTATTGCATATTAAAATGTGCAGTTTATAGGCATATTATAACTTCCCATTGAACTGTGTTTCAGGTAGGATAGGCTGATTAAGCATGAGTCAAACAGTTATTAAAACTTACTTAACTAAATTATATTACTGACAGTAACTGAAAGCCAATGAAGGCAGAATGAGTTACGGAATAAATTATTTTATTAATTCGTTTTGACATTAATTATATATATTTACCCTTTGGGACATAATCGAAAATGAAGAACTCTAAAGAAAATAAAAGTGAAGTGAATCTTAAATTGCTATCGATTAATAATTACTAATATGTAGATCAAACATTGTTTTTTTTACATATATAGTGTAGTAAGGTGATAGTGTAATTTTGCAATAAGGATTGGTAAATAAATTAAAATCGAAAGTGAGATGTTGTTTCATTCAAATAATCATTCAGCGACGGGCGGGGTGACCGAACAATATGGGTGAAACCTTGGAGAAATAATCCTCCAAGGGTGAAACAACCTTCTTTTGTTTTATATGATCGGAAACGAGGCCTTAGGGTACCTATTTGATATTCTATGAATGTTGCAAATAAGATAGATGTGTTACTCCATAATATCTGTGCCTCTAGTCTAGCTAGTTAGAAAGGAAATTTCTCAAAAGCGAAACTCTAAACCGCCTACTTTTCAGATTTATTGATTTTGAATAAACTCATGTTTTGGAGTTATGCAATTTTATATAGTAGATAAATGTTTTTCCTACCTTATGTATGATGTTATGATGTTGAAAGATATTATATTTAGATAGAATCTATAAATAAGCGTTTCGTAATTTTGTTGAATTATTCCTTTTTTAACCGATGCTCAACCCCTGGAATTTACTGTGGGCATATCTAGGCGAAACACAATTGATTTTCTATTGTGTCTACGATTGCAGCATTCAATGGATTAAGAGGCAGTTTGAATGTATGACTGATCTTTTGTTCTCCGGGCACTTATATAATATATCATCTAACTGTTTGCGTTCTTTATAATCAAGTTTAATGAATAAGTCATGTAGAGATTTACTCCTATCATCTAGAAAACTCTACTCTTGAGTTCTTATTTAATGAGCGGTAGCTATAGTTAGTTTGAACATTTTTGTTTGCAAATTTTATTTGTAATTTCAAGATTTTAGTGAGTAAATTCTTCTAAATAATCAGTCTTGACATCAAATTTTCAATGTGGGGTCTGATTTTAAATGCATTGTAATATATTTTTGCTCATATGTCCTCTACCTTAGAACTTCAAAATTACACGAACTTCGTTTTGACGGAACCCACCATCAGCGTGACGCATTTTCGCTTGACTAGTTTTTTACTGGCCAGATCCTGCGCAGACCTTAATAAATCTGTATCTTGTCGGTTTTAAGGACTTGAGAATTAAGCTTCGGCATTATTTGTCCACGGAATCCTTACAAACGGCTGTATTCTTCGTTAAGTCGCTGTGTGAATGTAAACTTATGGAGTTATAAAAAATCGTTATGTTTACAATAATCACCTTTGTGATTTTTCGGCCAAGAGTAAAATTTGTTTCTTGAAGTATAATTTATTTGTAGTAAATAAAATAATATATTACTAAGTAGTGCATAAAAATATAAATGAGAGTTTTACTTTAAACCTTTGAATGCTGCAATCGTAGACACTATAGAAAATCAATTGTGTTTCGCCTAGATATGACCACAGGACATTCCAGGGTTAAAATGATTCTATTAACTGTATTTTCATGTAAAAATATTAACAGTTAGTCGCTTACCCATGTGAACAATCATATTGCGAGAATATTAGACAGTAATTATAATTTACTTACTCGTATTCGTAATACAACAGTTCACAACAGCCTGCCTATTCTATGCGATCATAATGTTGTTACTAGTAGACGATGAAGGTTATTAAAGTTACTATTGTCCATCGCTTAACCATAAGGTTGTAGCCTGACTTGTGAAGCTTATCTGCGTCATCAATGATTTTATCCCTGATGTCTGGTCAAGTTGACAGATGTGGCGACATGCCTAGCAAGCAGTTCAGGGTTTCGTAGCAGAATAGCTAAAAACCGTTGCCTTTATATTCTTTTATAGCCTCTGGAGCTGACAAGCAGTCAGACATCATGGAAGACACCAGAGGAGTGGTAAATGCGTTGTCTTCCAATCTGAAATTTCTTTCGGGAGTCTACACTGACTGCACTGAAGAGACATTGGCTCATATTTTCATTTCGTAGAAATAATCCTAAAAGATGTAATACGAATTAAGACTCCAAGAATGACAGTTGATCCAGTTTAGTCACCCTTTTTACCAGTAGAAGAACCTTAATTATTGAATGCATTGAATGAATCTTTGCCGCGACGCGTCTTGGGATAAATATACAGTGGGTCCGATTTTATCACAGGAACATAAATACATTGCTTATACGGATATGCGGTTATGAACTCGATCGATATTCGGCATCATTCGAATCTGTCGTTCAAGAATAAGCTTGAAGAATCTTCAGAAAGCCATAATTAGGTAGGTATTAAGTACATAGACTTATTCTATTTAATATTTCACTGAGCTTCCTTTCCGCATTTTACGACTTACAATAGGTAAGTTCTGAGCAATTAGTTTTTTTTATATCTCATTTAAAATAAGTGGCTGTCTTCATTACCATTTTATTTCTTGTAATTCGTGCAATTTTGCGGATTGTCTGTTATAAAACTGACTATTATTGTTATCTTTACCTCCAATGACAGCTTTCAATGGGATTGCTTGTTCAATTCCTAAACATACAGACATTATTTTCATAGGTTGTAGGACATTAGATGGCTTTCGTCCCACACAATTTTCTAATTACATAAAATTTCATACCAAGTGTTTGTCGAAGGAATTTTCATTCAAACCCAATCAAATAAATTATTATGTCAAACTAAATAAATATCACATCACCGTTCGCACGAAAAACGAATGCGACTCCACGAAACGGGAATTATCAAATTTGTTCGTCAAAAGCGAGCGTTGTTAGCACTCAATAATCGGGAATGACTGATATTTTTTACTCGACGACCCTAAATAAAACATCAAAATGAAAAAAGTCGTCTGCGCGAAATCTGTAAAACTTGTTTCACGTCCTCGCAGTTGTTTCAAAACTTTCTTCCTATTGCGCGGGAATCTCTGTCTAAGATAGCGCCATCTTTGTCTCGCGCACACGACGATTCGTACTAGGGGTGTGTGGGAAAAGGACGGGTGATATGAAGACGTCACGCGGGGCGAAGGCGCGCGAGTGTTCTTGCACTTGTTTTATTCATTTTGTCCGCCATGTTTTTTGTTTTATTCTTTCATTCTCCTCGCTACGTCTTTGTCCGGGCGCGCAATCGTCTGCCCAGTAAGTTGGATAATTTCTTTATTCTGTGCCCTCCCGACAATTTTCTGGGCCGCATTATTATGTTATGAGCTTGATTTGTTTAATAATTTTATTACTGGCCGTATTGCGCATGCACTATTGTGTTCTTATTCGCTAGCGGAGCCTCTCGTGGTTTCTTTTGGTTTGTTTACGGGTATAAGCTTGAGCATGAATTGCATAGCTTTGGTATCTGCACTTATTAAACTATTAATCTTTTTTTAAATCGTCATTCCTATACTTAAGTAGGTAACCACCTACGCCTTACCTTTTCTTCTATTCAGTCCTCTACCCAAAGGTTGTCTGGTAGAGATCGCTCGTTAGCGATAAGACCGGCTTTTGTACCTACTGTCTTCTAATGTGTTCTTAGGTTGCTGTAATTACTTCGTGTGTTGTGTAGGTACATTATAGATTATCCTATCTATCTATTGTTATTATTTTGGTTTTTCTCGATCCATAAGCATTCATTTCTTCAGATGCTCTATTCAAATACTGAGTTGTGAAGACATCGGCGTAAAGATTCAATTAATTTCAAGCGTTAGTGATCACTGATCAATGATCAAATTCATCAAATTTTTTAAAAAATTCCCACATTCAATTCACTTGCAAATAAATTAAAATTTATTCCAGAACAGGGGTCCTTAAATACGTCGTCGATTGCCGAAATAGTTCGCTCCCCCTCTTCCCGCCTCCATTGTGATTTGCAACAAAAATGGCGGCGAAACATCATACGGCTGGAGGTAACGATCTGGCCGGTCGTCCCACTTTTTTGGCGACCCCAGTCCCCACTGTTAGGCCTTGGTTCTGGGGAATGTTTTCAATAGGCCAGGGTCATAGAGGACAACTTCCAAGATGTTTCGACTAATAGTGATTGACGGGTAAACAAGAAGTTTTCTAAGATAGTTCAAACATGATAATGACTTATGGTTTTAATTTTATTGTGTCTGTCACTTTTCATTACATTGTCATTTCACCAATTTTTGAAGGTGGTAGAACCTGAGTTCGCCCGGGGAGGTACCACCACCGCACCTTTTTCCACCGTAAAATAATTGCTTT
>DWMR01001160.1:0-10070 GCA_018245355.1 Dalla costala | reverse complement strand
TTGTGCAAATTAATTAAGTTTTTTACATATTTATATTGTCATATTTATGGGGAAGACACTGCCTTCTACAACACAGTGCAAACTAAAGTAGAAGGCAGGGATTCAACCTGATGTGTACACAAACATTTTATGGAATAAATGATTTTGTAGGTATTTGTATTTGCTATTTATTGTTCTATGTAAAAAATCTGCTCACATAGTCGAGCGTACCTACGACGGGAGGAAAGACCCCATCTCATTAAAGCCAAGTTGCATGAGGAGATGGCTACATCATTCCTGAGCACGTCGCACAAATTTTCCACTAATTGGATAAGGTATTATGAAATCATTGCGTTGTTGTCCACTAAAATGAGTAGTTACGCACTGGTTAAAATATTTATTTTAACCTATTGTTTAGTTTGCATTATCGCTCTGTTATTAGGAAAGTCTTATCAAACTAATTATTTTCTATCACTTTGGACGAAGGTTATAAATTAAATGAAGTAATTTGGATACAGCGCATGCCAATAACCTCGTGACTGATAATTTAAGTAGGACTAGATATCGCTAAACAACATATAGCTACCTATGTAGTTGTAAAACTATTAACTGACAAATGGTTGTAGTTAAAATTGGGAAAGTTAGGATACTTCCTATGCAAAATAATGGAGTAGGTAATGCAGATTGCAATAAAACGTAACTGTTAATAAATCATATAATTTTCAATGAGAAACAAGATTATCCGAGCGTTTGAAAATTATTATTTCATTTCACAATATCGCAAGCTATTGAGCTACCAGTTAGTTACCATATGAATTTATCTATTCCTTTTACAGATACAACAGATGCTTAAGGGGACCATATTGATGGATGCGATTACCAATACGAGTTAAAGCGCTCTTTCATTGCCAATCGTACGGATATGCCGCGAGCCGTACGCGTCAGCTGGCAACAAAAACGTCTGTGCTCACAAATAGCCGTGACTCACTGTCAACGGATTTCTGTATCAAGCAAGTATCCGCCTAAGGTCTCTAACAGAAAACTTAGGGTCAAATAAGCACAAAGTACAATAACGTTTACCTTAATGATAAGCAAACCAATTTTGCCAACATAATGAAGCAAACATTTTGACAAGGTTTGAAAGGATAGCTGGACAAAATGATACTAAATTAACACCATTTTTATTGGAAAAATTTGGCTGTAACAGAGGTTAAAACGTGCAATAGTTTGATTTGCGACGCATATCAAACATGTTATTGCGAACTGAATAAAAAACGGGTAGCCTTGCAAGCCATCATCGACAATGACTGCGACCAGAAAGGAGACAGGAATGGGGTCATAAGGCCGGTTCGTACTCGGTCAATGCAATTCGACGATCTACAGCTACGATCGGGAGATTTTCACACGGACTGCGAGAAACAGTTTGTTTTCAAACCGTCTGGTGATTGTAGGGTGTTGACTCAAAACTTGAAATCAAGAGGAGTTACGAAACCCAGATTACCAAAAAGTCTGGTAGCCTGAGAGTAATAGATTAATAAGTTGCTGGAAGTCTCTGATGTGTCGTGAGAATTATACTGACATAGAAATGATGCCACCGCCCTGTGCAAGCGTTTAGGTACGTTAAATCTTACCATGAAACATTATCATCCCATAATACTGTTAGTGATTGATAGTAAACCAAAACTATGATGCAGACAGAAGAAAAATTAAACAACACATTAGAAATATGTACTTTAAAAATGTTACAAAGAGCTACCGTAAACTGCTGGTTTTTACCTAAACATGAAACTCGAGCAAAACGATTAGGATCGCAATTGGCATTTCCATTACCAGGCAAAGCAATTAATTTGAGTGTACCAACACTTACGCTCTGGCATAGATTTCAGTAACTAGTGCTGCAACCCAGTCATCTGTTTAAATCTTTAATATGCCTATCTTAATCTCCCTTTAATGTTGAAACTTTAATCTTAATGTTCAAACGTTTATCATGAACATATCCAATTTTTTGCTTTATAAGCGATTTCACCTTGGTTTTATTTGTTGAATGTGGTCATGGAGATTAAGAAATTATAATTGTTGAAAGCAGAATGTTAAACTCGTAATATTTGCCACCTGGAAATCATCTAAATATCAGAGAGAGAGGCTACACAAGTGTAGCTAACGGAATGTTATTAGAACAAAGGCCTGCAACAATAACATTAGCTGACGTCTCATATTACACGTTGACCACACACACACGAACCAATGCGTGCCGCAATTCCATCTAAAATCTAAACTGTCGCCGCCCCGCTAGTGTTTTCTAACGGCAATATCACCTGTTTTCAACGCTGACTTTAAAAACATCTCGGCATAGCTTATAACCTTAGCTTATTATTATAGCTATTATAGCTTCTTAGTAACCTTAGCTTTCGAGTGATGATATTTGTAAATTAAAATTTAAAGGGTAATTGAATAGATATCAGTTTAATCGTTTTTTGTTTAGATAGGTGCTTTGATTTTTGGTTTGGATTTAATGATAATATGGCAGGTAAAATTGGGGCGCTAACTCGTGACTAGGGTATGAATCACGGAATCTCGGAACACAAGTTCATTTTTTTGTATCCAGTAACCCTAAATCCCTAAATAAAGAATTTGTGCAATTCCGATATCAATATTGGAATTCCGATATTGAGATCGAATATCGAAAATCAGTATCGGAACTTAAAACCTTCCGATATTACATGCCCTACTCGTGACATGAGCTTCAGCGTTATATGTATCAGATTTCAATTCGAACAGGCACATTACTATGGTGTAGGTATAATAAAGAGTTATTATTATTGTAAAACTTCACTTGTGGTTGGTTTGAGTAATTCAGTTACTTACTTTGTTTTCAGGTTATGATCACGTTAAATCACGATAAGCGAAGTGAAATTTTATAAGTACAAATAATTTTGGTAAAGTGTCAATCTTGAACATATGGTTGAGTTTTGAAAGTAGCCTATATGTAAGCCTTATAAATACGTCCCGCAAGTAAAGGCCGTACCTTATAAGGTGTGGTTTGGTGTAGTAATACAACCGTGCCTTTTATGAGTCATCGTCTCGTCAAATTAGTGTAATAAATTCTTTTTCACTAATTGAACATCTGCTCTTATTTACGTATTTATAAGAGGTTCATTAAACAAACAACACTTGCTATATAGCTACTCATATTTATACAATGTGACAAATTTATAATACAGTGAGAAATATTCATTACATCATCGATGGATACCTACTCATTCGTGAATCAAATGCTGTTACTTTTAATGCTTGATTATCCTCAAAATAGTCAGCTAAATAATTAACTAATTCTCGACCACATTCCCGAAAATATATGACAAAACATGCCGAATGGCTATGTTATTACATTGAGCACATACCTATAAGTACAATGAACCAACCCCTTTTTCCTCTTTTCGCACTCATAAATGTTTTTTTTTTTGGATCGTTTGTATTATTTTCCATGCACTCACGACTTTGTAGATTTCACTATATTGCATAATATTATATTGTCGCGGCAATCATTGAAGCCGCCTACTTAGGGTACCTAATTAGCCTAATAAAATTATTAATTGTTGAATTGTTTTGTTTGATTTGTTAGATGATGTCATTTAGCATTTATATATGCCCAGTTTATTTATGATTGTAACATTATAAATTTATATACATAAAAATACTGAATCGTACACAATTTTACTATGCAAATATCGAATGCAAAGTGGCTTTACTCATTGAGAATTTTAGTGACTGAGTTCACTGATGTTTGTTTAAAATAAAGAGGTAGGTATGCTTGCATTGCAATATGTGAGGTATGGAAGTATTGACCGGTCAGTGCCATTTCGCAACCGTGTATGTAGGCGATGGCGACGTACATTCATGGCATATTTCTTTTTCCTGACTTATAATGTTTTACGTTTTTATATATAATTTTTGTGTAAGTATGTCAAACTAAACTCTAAATCTAACTCTAAATCTGATCTAAATCTAATCTAAAAAAACTAACTAAATCTCAGTCATAATTATGGTTTAAGAACTTTATTAAAATTTCTCTAAAGATTTACTTGTAATTATTAAGATTTATTTATAATTACTTATTTTGTCATCAATAAGTCAACAAGCATAGAAAGATTAATCGTAAAAATTCAGGAAATTTCTATGATAAATAATTGGTATGATAATGACAATCTCAGCAGCCCGTTATAGGTAAGCTGAGCCTAAATTAAATATAATTATATCGCGTTTGCGCTCTACTCTGTGAATTCAAATGAAAAAGCACAAAATTCAAATAATAAGCAAATTGTTCATCGCGATGACTGAAGTTATGAAGTATAATTAAAATAAAAACTTAATTTGAAAATTATAAAATCCCGGACAAAAAATAAATCTTTCCAAATTCGAAATTATGAAATAACCCCAGTGGTAATTAACGCTATTGAAATTAGTTTATTTTGTAAACTTATGTATTATAATAACTTTTCATATAATTTTTATATTAGTGTATAAGTAATTCTATTATACTGTAATAAACATTATGATAGAGCTAAGGATAGACATACTTATGGAATACAAGTGGTAAAACATGATTAAAATATTTTACCGACTATACCTACCTTTTGGAATAGAATTGAAACTAACTTAGTAAATTTTCCTATAAATACGTGCAAGTAATTTTTTTATTATAACTTTAAAAAAACAGAACTCCGATGTCGTGACCGGATTTACGGACGATTTTTTTTATACTAAAACTGAAAAACCACAATAAATATTAGGTACACTTCCCAAAAGAACGCAAAATTAAGCTCTTGTAACGTATTTTTTACTTGAATAATCATCATCTTGTTACGATAAGGTCAAGTTACGCTACAATACAAGCTTGAAGAACCGGTCGAAAGCTGTGGAGTGATTTCCCTTGACCTACTTCACAAACGCTGCCACTTGCAGGAAGAAAGGTGTACTTATTGGTAACATTTATTTTGTACTTAAATAGGTATTATGTTTTTTTTATTCGTTTCAGAGCGCTCATAGCTCTGCTACGTGTCTATTTATTTATTTAACTATAGTTTGCCTGCGGCTCTGTGTAATTGTAAAATGTATGTTTGTAACTCAATTACGTGAAAACTGCTGAATTGATTGTTATGAAATTATTTGTGGAAATAGGAAAGGACAGGACAGACCTAAAAAGGACAGCGCCTACGTTTTTCCTAAAAATATCATACCCTAGCGGTTAAGTCTAAGTTCTTTAATTGAGCCCTTTTATTTAATATAAAGTCAATAATCCACTTGTCATAAGATTATTCAGCTAGCTAATTTAGAAATTGCACGCACTGCAGAGTCAAAAGCCCTGAAGTCAAAATTCGTATTCCTATGTAACCTACGTAGTTTTCCTTCCTTCTTTCATACCTTCATCTTACGAGTGACTCTATTATTTTGTGCAAAAAGAAGCAGTATCCTTTCAGGCCTGTTCATTATTTTTTTGAAAAGGTCCTGGTTTTAATAGCACGGGCGGGAAATTCATGCACCAAGAATAAGGGGGTGTTTGGCTACAGCGGATAAAAAATAGATTGGCAAAGGCAAATATAAAACAATTGAAGCAATAGTTTTGCCGACCAATTTGTTTTCTTTTTCGGGTTTAAATAATTATTATCTAGTTTGGTCTCCGCCTGCGATCACTTTAAAAAAAAATGCTAGATAAAATAAACCACTTGTAAGAAGTGTGAAGTAAAATCCCACCTAGTTATATTTTACGTTTCTAACGAAATCTATAGACTCTCATTAATAAGCTAGGTACCACTGTACTAAAACTGTACAGCAACGTGTTTGCTTAAATTATTCTGTTTGTGCAAGCTATGTAATTATTCAGACTGCCACGCCACTCAGCGGCTTAGGGGCAATGACCTTATTAGGTAATACTCGTATTACTATTTTGGTAGCTTACGTACTTATTTAAGCAGTATTAATTTTATACGTGTACTTACTGACTTGTTTAACAGTTATCTCAAAATTGTTGAGCACAATTTGTGGAATTCATGGTCTGTTACCTTTGCCGTTACCTTATAAGCCTCTTTTTTCTATATTGAATATGATAATTGTCTGTAAGACATAACTTTTTCAATGTGTGGCAGATGTTAGAGAGAGATCTTTTGAATTTTAATGATAGTCACAAACCTAGGGGTACATTAAAACTACTAGACAAATGCTTGTCTGAGAGTTTCTCGTGTGTTCAAAAGTAAAGTAGATACTATCATTTCTTTACCAACGTGGCCTTAACCCTTCTCGATCCGGAACAGACGTGTCCAGTCCAGTAGTAGTAGTAGTAGTAGGTCCTTCCGGTACCTTCCTGTTCCTAGTAATAGATAGATGAGGGCCATCTATCGGCCAAACCTACTTACTATAAAAGCGAAATAGCATTTTATTGACTGACTAACCACTAAAAGCATACTCTAAAGCCAAAAGGTAGGTTTCTTTGTTTCTTACAGTCTTGGCCTCAGCTAAGGAAGGATTTAATCCGGAGTGGATTTTCGTTACATCCTACCATAGCGGTGAAGTGACTGACATGACGGAGGAAGTTGTATGAAAATAAAATCCGTGGGCAAACCTGCGTAAAATAGCTACCCATATTACTGTCTATGTATTCATAGACTTTGTATTGACGTGTTTTACTTTTTAAATCGGAACGGGTTTTACCTATTAAAATTCTACCAAGTAGTTAAGTATAGACTAGAATTTTATGTAGGACTACTGCTATATTTGTAACAATAAATACAAAAATAAAAACAACCGTTGCATCAATTCTTTTACAACTGTAGGTCTGTTTTGATCACTATTGCGATGTTAATAGGAGACGTATTGGTCTAATTGAAGATGATTCATTCAGATGATACAAAATCACTTAGTAATAACGAGGTGCTAGTTACCGTTGTTTTATAGTGATATCGCCATAGGAATACAAACGCGTCCTTTACAGTTTGCTAGTAAGTAGGGCTGCCTGAAGTTTCTTATTTTCTTTGGCAACAACTGCCTGATAAAGGTGTGATTATGTAACAAAATATTGGGCAAACTTGTGAATGTAAGTGCACTCAAAAGTTTTGCAACTTTTATTTTGTATGAGTTTTATAAATAAAGGAAATACTAAACTTAATTTGTTTTTATTTATACATTTAAACCTGTGATAGGGTTGTCTGATGGTGGTGGTTTATATTAAAACAAGCTTTCCGTTATTGAATCCCTTTAGGTGTATAAATTTATTATTGTTTGAAAAAAAATCTTTTATTAAGAAAAGCCTATAGGTAGCAACTTTCACTAGGCCATTTGGAATTCAATTTGATATGGACATAGTTTGAAGCATGGGGAAGGACAAACACAATTTTTTTCTAAATAACCATCCCCTACAAGGTTGAATAGGGGATGAAAGTTTGTATGGAAATAATACTTTTACGTGGGTAGAGCCGAGGGTAAGATCTAGTTTAAAGTATCTAAGGATCTAAAATCAGGAGAAACTGGGTAACAACTGTCAGCACTGAATTTCAGTGCAGCAGCAATAAGCTGCTATACCTAGGATTATAATCAAAATGCTTATATTTTAATGACTTGTTAAAATAATGATTTTACAGCGGCAACGGCAGTAACCCTGGCCACATTGCATCAACCATTGCCTTGCGTTTAAAGCGTAAACATGAATGTAAAGAGGCATTAAAGAGGCCTTCTGATTACATGCCTTTAAAATGCAAAACTTCGGTACCAAGCGACAACACAATAGAATTTCCTTTGGAAATGGAAATCAGTACGATTTGTTTATCCTTCCTCCTGCACATATGTATTCATTTCTATGAATGAATTTGCAATATTCTCGGTACAAATAACTAAGTGCTAACTACTAAACGATTGACTAATTTTCTGCAAATTCCCATATTATTTACCTGGTATGTGTAACGTTTAGTCACTAAGAGCAGTCATAGATTATTTATTTCAAAGAATAACAAGTAAATACTAATTATAGAAATTGCATGTACCTAACTAGGTAGCTATTATGACAATAGTAGCTTGGCTAATAAATTTAGTGAAGTGCGCTTAAAAAAGTAATAGGTAATTATTATTCTGTAGATAGGGACTATTCTATTCTTGACAAAATTAGCGCTTTAATTCACAAACGGATGCCTAAATCGATTTTTTAACGACACCCCACAGCATAGGTTTGGTACGCAAGAAAAAAAACATCCATAGTACTTTCCGTAGAAGAGCTAGAATTCCGGAGAAAACTCAAAAAAATTTTTTTTCCAGAATTAATTTTACCACTCTGTCGGCGCCCCGGCCGGCGCGGGCGCGGCGGCGGCGTGACTATTCATGCCAAATTACAACTTTCTAGTACTAAGAGTCTCTGAGCTAAGCGGATAGACGGACGGACAGATGCGACGGAAAGACATGGCGAAACTATAAGGGTTCCTTGTAGACTACGGAACCCTAAAAAACTCTTAAGATTTGCATAATAATAGGTAATCAATCGTAATCTATCATAGGTGTAATGTAGTGCTTGGTTGATACCAAGCAGCGTGATGATTTTGTAGATAGGTAGGTACTTACCTACTCATTTCTTTTTCGGAGATTTTATCTTTGAACTGGTGATCTTTCACACGGTAATCTTGATAGGTAGTCGATGAGGTTTTGATTGCCGATTAACCCGATAAGGGGGTTAATAAGCAATCTATTTTATTTATCAGTCTACGATATGAATCTAGCCCTAGGTAAGTGGGTAATTCGATATAGGTAAATGTTATCTGTCACGTACAATACAAAAATTTCCCAGGGGCCTCTAAATTCTATGCATTTATTGAATTTGTCTGAGCTAGGAATAGAAACAGAAAAGTTATTCTACTTTTAAAACTTTTAAAAATTAAGAATAAAAGCATAATAAAAGGTAGGTACCTACTAGGTATTTCAGGGATGTCAAACACGAATATCAGATCAATTTTGGAATCCAAGATGGCGGACATAAATTCCAGGGATTTTTTTTAATGGTAGGACAACGTTTAGGTACCGGGTTCTGCTGGACCGATTTTGATGAAATTTTTTGTGTCTATATGATCATCATCATCATCATCAGTTAGCCCTGAGTAATGATGAGGAGGCTTGACAGGTGTGATTACATTACAATCTAAGTATGAAAAATACGGGAAATATGATGCGTTGTGCGTCAAGCATACTAACTGCGCTTGTAAGTGTGTCAGGTTCAAATTCGACTGAAAAGACGCAACCGACGATACGACGCATCTTCCGTTAGATGTGCGTAAAGGCCACCACAGATCATCAGGGATGGATAGGTGGGTTATCACTAGCTATGATTATAGTCTATATTGATCTGCTAAATATAACTCGAGGATGAACTGGAGACCCTGTGAAACTTCTCCTTTGTATACCTGCATTTGTACAGCATGGCAGCTCTTATAACCTTGTTGCCATGACTTGTACATTGTCATGTAAGCTAGGTACTTGGATTAGAAAAGGCTCCGTTGGCCGACATGTAAATAATTTATGTGCTACATCGATGCTAGCCTTAAAAGGAATAATGTCCCAGTCAGATACCACACAACTGGCAATCGCCAAGTATCTAATCGATGTATATATAACCAAAAGGGCTTAAGAAATCTGAAGCACGATCACCATCACCTACGGGAAAGTCACCAGATCTCGTCAACGCATCGTTTAGGTCCAAAAAGCTTAGTAAGCGCCAGTTTTAAAACTGCGTATGGAGAACCCTTCTTTGAAGATCTTACTACCTACCAACCAAGACCAGTAGAAAATGGCCAATAAGTAGGTATGTAGGCACTCTTTTATTAATAATAAATACCTACTTAGGCAGTTAGTTTAATGTACCTACCTATCCCATACCCTGGAAAAGCCTCAAAAACGTATTAAAAAGCGTATTCTATAATTTCTGGGTAGGTACCTACCTATGGCTGTGCGAGCTGTGGAGAAGAGACCCGATCTTTAAGCGCATCATACACGCGTACCTATTTATCTTCAGATACAATAGGTATTATACCTACATACTTAATATCTTCAGCATGTGTGACGCG
>DWMR01001159.1:0-10072 GCA_018245355.1 Dalla costala | reverse complement strand
AAACAGTAAGATAGCAAACAGATGAGAAGAAGATGGAAGATTAGGACAGTTGAGAAGGAGATAAGGAAGAACCAGGTATTCAAGTTAAAATATTTGTCGACTAGGTATTTCGCACAGCATTCGAATATCACATCCGTTCTGACAGAATACCTACATCGTAGTATGAAATAGTTTCTTTCAGTTTGTATACTTCAAAAATTCTGAAAATATCGCATACCGGATATATCGGATCGTATTCATACGAGCTCTGGTACTCCACGATCCCTAGTTTGTGGCTATTCCCTTAGGAGATATTGCGTGCGAATGTGCGCGCTGATACATAGTGTGCGCGCATTCAAACTGTGCGCATTTGTTCCGCGCTAAACGCGTATCACCTTTACACCTGGGGATGGTTCATGCAATACTAACTAACGCATTTGATAGCGAAAAAGCAAAGATGTATTCATGGTCATAGTAGAAAAAAATAAGCGTTAGAAGAGTGATTTTTAAGAACCCTACGGCATTTTCCAGCAACCAACCTCATCTAGTAACACGGATTACCAACTTAGTACAGTATCCTATGCCCAGGGTCCACGAATTACATCGAACCCACAACCTACAAAAAAGTCTGCAATAACATATATCTATCTTCTAAGGATAACCCACACTAACCACTTTTATCTTTCACATTTTATAATTAATCTTAGCAAACGGAAAGAAGCTATTTTGTTCGGTAGCAGAGTAATTCTCATCCAATTAAATGCGTTGGTTACGTCGGACATGTATTGTAGATCAAAATTGCCCAACAGCATATTATTTAAATGAATAACTTAGCAAATATCACAGATATAAGAATAACGCGCAACAAAAAAGTTGTTTGCGTGACGAGACTAACAAAGCTCCTGATAGAGTTTTAATCCATATTTGCACCCAGGCGAAGCGATTCTGCTTCTAATTAATTCAGTAAATCAGAAAAGCTAGCCCAAGTAGAGCAAAGTGTATGATTGCGTTTTTAAAAGGACTGACCTACTAGTATGACTCTTATTGTATTGAGCTGTTGTGTACGAAGTAAACAGATAAGATAGCAACTATGATTCATGTTCGGTACGAGAAACCTGATGTGGAAATTACGAAACCTACCTGTATACGCAGGAAGTTAACGTACCTACCTACCTAATACTAAACCCAAAAAAAAAATATTTCACCATCAACATAATTTTTAATGTCAGAACATAAGTAGGTTTATGGTAGCAAGTCACTGGAATTAATTAAGGTACACTAAATCACTATGAAATCACCTTTCACTACACAACAAACCACACCCTCGAATGATAATAAGCTAATAGAAGAAATTAAAGCCATTCCTGAAAAAACCAATTAGCACTGATACCTTTTACTCTAATTTAATTAAACAGCTTTTAGGGTGGGTTGTGTACGTAAGTGAATGAATTTCTAACGCAAACGCCAGGTTTTGTTCAAACATTCTAGGAAACGACGAATTATAAATAGGTATTTTATCTGTGACGAAAGCAACCCGTGTTTATAACGCGTGTAACGGGTTCGATTTCCGACGAGTTAAATGATTAAGTATTTCAAAAATATTATTATGCAGTTATAGTTTTTATCTAAATCGGCCCTGAGAGTCCTTTAAGAGTTTTTCGATATTTCTCGTAGCTTCGGATTTGGCCTACCAGGCTTACTTGAAAAATAAATATATAAAAAATTCACCCCGTACCTAATTATGTAGGTAAGTACATAAATTACAGGAGAAACTGTTTTAAGGCAACGACGACTAGAAGCTAATAGCAGGTGATTACCATTTTACGACTACTTAAGCAATGAATTACGTTTTAGCATAATGGCCAATAAGATTCTGCCCACACCATTTGACTGCTATTCGGACTGTCTGTCCTAATTTAGTATCTGACACTAATTTATCCATTCGGTCATTCACAGGTTATAAAAATAGATTGAGCGCGATGTAAGTAATGGATTGATTAAGACATATGCTTTTACAAGTCCTTTATGCCCTCAGATTTAAGTAATTATTTTTAAATCATAAACACATACCTACTGGCTGTACCTACTCTTCTAATGGAGTAAGTAGGTACAACCGAATCACATTTAGTTGTTTAAGGTTTATCAGTCTGCCAAATAGACCTCCTGGAAATTTGGTATCAGTGAATCAAATAGCGTCCGAATAATATGATCGTAACGATGCAAGAGCCCTTCAAAATAAAATTAGTTTAACGATAAAATGGGTTTACTTGCATTTAAGATTCTTCCTTAACCGCTTCTAGCAAGAACTTAAACGGTAGCTGGGAAATCTGCCGCATGAAGTCATTTACGTCATTTTCACAGATCGTATTTTACATACTCTTATGATTTATCGTTGATCTACTTTTTCACTTAGTTTGAACCAGCACTATACTACGAATTTTACGAATCTACCTTATGTTGAATGCAGATCAAGGGTCATACAATTTATAATTATATTAAAGGCAACCCACTTTTTGACCCTAAAAGGGTCGGTGTGATTCGGTTACCTTGATGAAAATTGGATGTTTCTAATTTACCCAAGTGGGTTTTGTTTTATTTTGAGTCAGCAAGACATTATTTCTTTATAGTAAGTACCTATGTGTACCATACTAACAGGTAGGTACACACATATATGAGTCAAAGTTACCTTTGATCCTTAACCGTAGTTGTGTAAGTATACATTGAATACATTTCTTAGATATTTTTGATATAAGCGGGATAAATCTGTCAATATAATTAAATGGGTCAATACCAGTAAGATGAAAGACTGCAATGTGATGAGCGATTGAAGAAGTTCCCAAAGCAAAACTTGATGGAGGACAGATCAGAATTATCAGTAGGTAGTACAGTAGTATGGCCAGGTCATTTATTTTAACTTTCTTCTCTTGCCTAATTATTATAATCGAACTTATTTATTTTCAATGTTTGATTGATTTTATAGAGTCACTAACATCGATAGCAGAACAAAAAATACTTATTATTTATCGTCCAAACTACCGGATTAACAATATTTAATCAATTGATAAGGCATGAAGGGCGAACTTATCCTCGACTCTACAATCATGATAATTAAAGTTCATTCGCTACCATGGTTTAATATCAAATGTAAATAAATCTCTAAACTACCTAAAATACTTATTTAAACGTATCCAGAGCGAAAAATCAACACACACCTTGAACAACGTTTATATTTTTCGGTGAATTGTAAAATTTCATTTTCATTCTAGAGTTCTTACGAATTAGGAGGACGCCTGTAATGTGTTTATATCTATGTCTGATCTATATATATCTGTGTCTGTCTGTCTGTATATCATATCATTGTGTATATATCGGCCTGTCTGTTATGTCTACTGGACGGAAATTATGAAATACAAAATATAGAGTTAGGTGACCTAATTACGGACGTCGCGTCGTCGCGTCTTCGTATGGGTTGGATGAATGCTCTAAGTGCGTATGAAATGTACGGAACATCTCCACGCAAGTCCGACTCGCCTTATGACCATCTCATAAACTAACTACAGTATTCTCTCGTCTCTTTTTTATATCCGACGACTCCGGACTGTCCGATCAAAAATCGCGCGCGTAGTCTATCTACACTACATTATAAGTATTTTTACGTTTTGTTTATATTTTTTCAGCATTCATCGTATACTACGCGTTCCAAACGAGCTTCTTCTGGCTAAACGTAATGTGCTTCGACATTTGGAGGACGTTCAGGTAATTATCATGCGATTGATGCCGATTGGTTAAAAATAAATCGTTTCTACGTTTCTATTTACGTTCCCGCCGAAATTATATTTCTCTAAAATCGATAGTTGTAGATAGAAATTAATAAACATTAACTGACGTGTGAAAGTAGGTATACTTTTGTATTTACTCCTTTTCATCACATTTCTTTTCTTTACATTCTATCTTGTACTGATTTTCGGAGTTATTTTTTTTTGTATCTGCATTTATTTCGTCTCCTTGGTTGTCTCATTAAAGTGTTTAAGAACACTTTGCACTTAATAGTCCATCCATCTGCCATCAGCCTTTTAAATCCCACTGCTGGACATAGGCTTTTCTTTTTTATATGATAAGAATAGCAAACGAGCATACAGACCCACCAACCACTGCCGCCCATAGTCATTTGTGACAAACTTCGAATATTAGTTAGTCCTGCCAGCTTTAGGTGTTGATAGGAATATTGGTTGTTTATTATTCATTAGTAAAAGGACTGTGGAAGTGAGGACTGTTAGTTAGACTTAGTTTAATTCTAATTCTTAGTCTAACCTTAGCTTAATCGTTGCGAACTCGGTCGCTCAGGGAAATGACCAGCATTCCATATTACGCTGGCCGTCTTTGAGCTTTTGAATGAGGCCAGCACTGCCAGCAGTAAGAGACTACGTCTCAAATCTGTAGTCATCACTGGCTACACACACTTGCGCAAATACATTCGACTTAAGGCACTGATATAATCTGGATGTCAAAATAATGTCTCAGTTTCCGCAACGCTACAGATTACACTCGTTTTATTTCAATTCGGAAGAAATCGGGTTACATCACGCTCCAAAGATCCTTACACCTCAAATTTCGTGAGGGAACCTCCATGATTGAGAGTTCACCATAATGTTCTCAGACGCATGTGAAATCTGCCATCCAGCAGCCCTGCGTGGTGAAGTATTAGCGAATCCAAATGTCTTGTGTTCCGGCTGACTGTTGTGTTGTACAGATGTGATGATTTTAAAGCTGCAATGGAGATAATAATGTTTACCAACCAGGTCAAATGCGGGATATAAACGATTTTAGGTAATATGACCATAATCCTTCTCATTATCCTTCCTTCTTGGTGCTCAGTAACTTTATAGTCGGCTGATGATGACGGCCTACTAACCTACTTCCCTTTAACACCACACAACTAAAGAATGCGATTTGCGCAAAATATTCAGATACCCATTATCTAGAGTGAATAAAACGCTTTTCTGATTATTCAATGGTCACTCGAGATATATAAGTCCATTAGCTAGTTATGTGATAAATCACTAAAGATTGTTTATCAGTAAAATTAACTATGAGGATAGTAATTGTATTTGTACACCATTAGTGTAACGAAGCATGCAAGGCACTGCTTAAACAGGTTTGCCGTTGAGAGGTTGAGAGTTCTTGAGAGTTCCCCATAATGTTCTCAAAGGCGTGTGCAGTCTGCCAATCTGCCTGCTGTCTGATAATCCTATACACAGACTTCTGGGTATATTACAAATATCTATTTGAATAATGTAATAACGGCCCTAATCTAATCTATATTAAATACCATTTGTATGTTCTATATGGTTAAGATGGTCTAAGAGTATACATCACATTAACTTTGTTATTATGGAAATTTTTCTTCATCATAATTTCAATGTCATAGCTGAAGGAATTTGTAATCAAAGTTAGGTAAGTTCGTTAAACAAGCACAGAGTCGTTAGATGTCACACAGAAGTGTAAATAGGTAAGTAGTTTACTTAAATAAGATGATATTCAAATAGGTACTTGAAGTGTGCATAACTTCGAAATAAAGTCATTGCTATAGTCATAGCCTGGGATTTGAATCCCGGAGTAGGAGGCCCAAGTCTTAATAACTCGGTTATCATCGCTTCGTTTTCGTTTTCAAATTACACGGTACGATATCATTCTCGGCTGCCATGGACTGCTGCCATACGATATCGCTATGGCTATCGCTTATAGCAAGTTAAATCATTGACCGATACGATGTGGGATATGGAATCCGATACCGTTTCGCTGACGTTTCTATAGGAACATCTTGCGGGCGAACTACTACGAAAACATTGGTATGTGTGCTATATTTGTATGCCATTTTCTCCAGTGTCTCCAACGGCTAAAAATCTTGGCCTTACCGATAATTTAATAAATTTTCTTCCTCTTTTTCATGTAGTTTGTGGCCTTATCCTGTTCGACCTGAAACGACCGCTCCCAACCCCGAACGGTACAATTGGCCTGATACCTGCGAAATGAACTTTAAATTAGTACAATGAGGCATTTTAAAGTTCCAATGTCCGATGTAAATCAGGAAAATTCGCACGTTTTCTTATAACTGCATGACTAATGATATTAGGTATAAGTACAAACATTGAGAAAATATGCAATATTGACTAAGACGTATTATCACTTATAACCTTATAAGTATTATAATTTTCTTCATCGTATTATCTGTTATATTGGATGCCTAATTTTGCCAAAACGAGACAATAGTATCTGCATCGCGTACCTACCTACCTATAACTTAAATTAGCGATCACCGAGGGATCTAATGCATGTTGGTGGTCCATCCGATATTTATTGAAGGGTGATTGGAGTTATTTAAATAAATATCGTATACTTCGTACATATTAAACTATTTTCGGAGACATTTTTATTTTCTTATATTTTTTATTTTTATTCATATTTATTAACACTTTCCCAACTATCATTACACGTCTAACCTAATGCGATAGGGTGAACTAGATAACACTCACATGAGATATTTATGGAGAACTCTTAGCATGTAAGGCATGCAGGTTTCCTCGCGATCTTTTCCTCCACCGTTACATAACGTTAGGGTAAAACTTTTCTACAATTCTCAGACTTAGATGTAAAATGGTAAGTATACTCAGTGGAAGATGGTATCATACCAACTCCCACTCTCGTACAGAAAACATGCAAATTATTATTATGAAATTTAATGTAAGTAGGTACCTACACTACCAATCGTACCATCATATTTGATAACGTTATTTTAAATTGTCGTGTATGTTTGTGAATTACAGAATTGTCAGGCCGGTTCCCCCTGGTTGCGATCACCATCCGTAGGTCTCTACCAGGTCATTGCCTGTGACCATAGCATGTCTGTAGTATCTGTTGTACATAGTCGCATTCTTTTCCTCGTTAGTTAATACGTTGAAGCATGGTTTCACAACAACAACAACTTACAAAAGAACACGCCTAAATGGGTGTAACAATCCAGTGAAGAAATTATTTTAAAATTTTACCATGGTGTTGGTCATGAAATATGTCCCACTTTTTATTACATAATAATATGAGTGTACAAAATGGTCGAACGAGATTTATTATCTGTACCATGAGTAGTACTTACCTACTACAAGTAAAAAAATTCCGTTTAAGTAAGTATTTAAACGGTCCGCTGGTGTTGCGAGTGTCCATAGGCGACGGTAACCACTTACCATCAGGTGGTCTACTTGTTCGTCAGGCTATTATAAAAAAAAAAATGTCCAAAATTTGTACATTATCTACTTAACATTTAGTCAATTTTACACTTAATTTTGATGTCGATGTAAACATAGATAATATTCTTTGTACCTATGAAATGCACCTATGTTATACCTATGTATTTTATCGCTGGAATATTTATTTCTTGAGTACCTAGAAAGCCTCTAATTTATTAGGTAACGTAGGTACCTACTCTTTGTAGTTAAGCTTATTATAAAATCAAATTTGCGATAACTTAATTTACCAATTTTAGTGTATTCAAAATAAAATTAGTGCATTTTATCTTATGTTAATTAATTTGGCTATCTTTTATCGTCTCCTCTCGAGTATAAGCACCATCTACCTACGTACAATATTATCGCCACTGATATCATTGGTCATCGCCAAAAAATCATTCAAATTAACTTTATTAAAAAGCTAAAATTATCTTTTTAATTAAGTTACGTTTTAATAGATCAACCAAGCCAACATCAACACCTCTTTCAAAAAGTAGAAATTGTTATTTTAACTTCAATAACAAGTTTCAAAAAACAATTGTCCTAATTTTTTTAATACTACCTTATCAGTACCATACACGCACGTTATACCGTTGTATGTGACGATAGTAGTGAGATACGTGGAATAATTCATACTCTAGTAGGTATTTCCTAGGATCCTTGCTCACCGCAGAATTTATAGGAACTTCGCATGAGCAACCAATTGTACACAAATTAAGTGGAATGTAAGACGGTGGCATGATATAAAATGCATTTTCCTTAAGCATGCGAATAGCTAGTTGTCGTAAATAACACCGCTACCTAGCCCGGATTTAATGAAAGTCAATAGACTCTAGAATATTTATGGTTCTGGTGCATTTATTTATATTACTATGTATACTCTTATTGTTAAATGTTTAACGCATTCACAAGGATCGGGAGCCTTTCTCAAACTTACCTGCAATCTCAAAGGTAAACTTCACGCTTCACGCAGCTGTTTATATATTTTTTTATAATTCATACTAAAATTCACAGTTTAACAAATATTTCTAATAGGAATATCAAATCCAGGCACACAGTTTTGGTCTAGGTACTCAAATGATTGATAATGGACCTTCCATTTGCGATCGGGGTTAGTAGTACAAAATCAATAATTATCATACTTAAATAATAATCATATTTACAATATCAATATTTAAGTAAATAGCATCGATGAAAATGTGCTGAAAACCGCCTCAAATTTTGAAGAAGCACCCTTGGAATGTCCTGTGGTCATAGCTAGGCGAAACACAATTGATTTTCTATTGTGTCTACGATTGCAGCATTCAATGGATTAATATTGTCAAATTTGAACTTCGTATACAGAAAACGTATAGTTATTTATAGTTGTACATACGCCTCGTAGATACGACACCTGCCCCTTTATTGTTTGAGAAGTTGGAAACGAATTTTCTATTCCGATTCAAAAGTTTCATTTAACTTCAGTCATTACATTTGAAAGTTATATAGTGGTTTCCGAATCCTTCTTATCTTTTCATATCATGCTACGAAGTATATCTACTATGCTACGTACACGTACCTAGTCGTAGACAAAGAATAGAGGTTCCTACGTTAACAAAGTTCTGCTACCTAAAATGAACACTTTGCAAATAAGTCCAATGAAAAATAAAATATTTCCTAACATAAAAACGTAATTATAAACAAAGGTCTGAAGAAAAACCGGAAAAATCGCCG
The DNA here is from genome assembly GCA_018245355.1 of Dalla costala. Classification (NCBI taxonomy): domain Eukaryota; kingdom Metazoa; phylum Arthropoda; class Insecta; order Lepidoptera; family Hesperiidae; genus Dalla; species Dalla costala. Next base: position 1,100 of record DWMR01001159.1, on the reverse strand, counting down.
CCCCACACTTTTTCAAAAACTTTTTACAGTACGAGTAGGTAGTTTTACATGATACGATGAAAAGCAAGTACTACAAGAAAAGGTGTCTGTCAGTCAGTATGACATCTCTGCCACCTGAATAAAGGTGTATTTTTAAACAGTTACGTAGAGGCATAATATATTAGGCACTGTATATAGGTACTTGCACCTATAGTATTAAGTACCTACTTATTCTTTATGGTCAGTACCTAGAGGTTAATTGATTCCCAAAGTTTTTGTTTAATTTACAGCTACTTTACAGCCGTTAAAATAACTTTTATTATCATAATAGACATAATAAGCGTTCTGGCATAACTTTCCTTCAATTGTTTTTAAAACCTCTAAAGGCGAACCGATATCAGCCGCAATTTCCCATTGTAAAAAGTTATAGCGTACGAGTAAGTCATACACATATTGACGCTGTATATACTGCTAAATAAACACCAAATGATTTGCATTCAGCTGTAACTGTTGGATTTGTTTTGTTATTCAGTGGGTACCGAGGCGGGAGTTCTCACAAGCGACGAGAGAAGAAACGGTTTGCGGCGTATGGAGCTTACGCATGGGGGGTCCCGGTAGTTCTGACGGCTGTAACAATCGCAATGCAGTTCAGCAATGACTTACCAAGCAATATTATTAAGCCTGGACTTGGAGATAAGCGCTGCTGGTTCAGTAGTGAGTTATCTTTGCTTATATCTAACACCTACGGGTAACTCTACTTAAAGACAAAGCCAAGACAAGCGAATCGTTTCTTAAAAATGGCTAAATACGGTAAAGACTCTTTTAATTGGTAATGAATTTTTGCTGTTTTATTTACACTACTCCTTGGCGGGATGGCAGTGACACTGGCTGGCGGGCTGGTTGGGCATGTTTTCTGTGGATAATTAAGGCAGTCAACATTCAGACAATTGTCGTAATTAACGTTCTTCAAACGCAACTCGTAACATATAATGATCTCTTTCTGTATCATACCCTTACTTAATCTTTCGCACCCATGTCTGACATGTCACAGTATTGTAACCCGTACAGTACAATACAATATTGTACAGTCCAGTACAATATCCAGTACAATATTGTTACCC